>JAFBJT010111995.1:89846-92346 GCA_016785325.1 Chascanopsetta lugubris | reverse complement strand
CTGAGGGCGAAAAAAGAGGAGAGGAGAAGAAGAGGAGTGTGTAGCTGTAGATTCCATAGAATTTAGATGAATCCACAGTTTGAATAAGGGTGAAGGGAGACAAATGTACGGATCAATCAGATGTCAGCTGCTTGATATCTGGGGCCAAGGAGCACGTGCCAAAGTATTTCATAAAAAAAAAAGAAGAAAAAGAACTACAACTACTATGAGCATGGGAGAGCTGTCGCCACATAAGAGCAAAAGGGGCTATTTTAAAAACTGGGCACACACACACACACACACACACACACACACAGTTATCAGAGTCACTCACTCACATGCAAGGGAAGGCAGCGAGGAGGAGTGATGGTGAGATTGTGGCTTTGTTCTGCAAATGAGTGGATATTGTGGAAATTGATCTCAAACTTGTGATAATTACAGGGTCATGGCTTCGGGGCTGGAAATCTCCAAAGCTCTCATGTACGTCACTCACAAAATGCAAACCATCACTCGGACTTCTCCGTGTTTGGTTTCCGTCGCCTCCGCCGCTAAAGCACCCGCGTCACATGCCCTCGTCGTCAAACTCACCCTCACCCTGTAATCACGGGTCATCTTGGAATCATTTCATTTCTTAATCTTGCGTGGGGAGGGATTAGTTGTTCCCGCTCTCTGTTTATATTTATGTCTATAAATTGCTGAGCCGTCCAAAACAAACTGGCCGCCCTGCGTTTCCCCCCTGGTCGCTCTTTCACAAACTGTTTACTTGCCCGCTGTCACTCTCCGTCCGCCCGCCTCCCACAGCACCACGTACTTTAAAACACAAACACACATGGATGCGCACACACCGCCAGTTGCCCCTGAGCCCTGCTTGTCCCAGATTACCTTCGGTTCACTAAAAAGGAAAGACACGCAGCGTGACCCGTCTCCACCAAAACACTTTATGAGACTCAGATGTGCGACCGCGCTCCAAACAACACGCTCTTATCCTCGATTTTGCTCCGGTTGAACCGCCGAGTCCAAAAAAAAAAAAAAAAAAGGGATCCACTCAAACACGAGCCTATCTACAGACTGATCAGACATGCTTTGAGGTTTGACCCCAAACTGTGTGAACACTGAGCTTTCCAACGGGAGGATGGAGAGATGGATACAGAGATAGATGGCCCACTGATCCTCCTCTGGGTTACTGACCGAGGAAAAGGCCGCAGGGCCCCGGTGGTGCAGCAGCCATCCAGACCACAGTCTGTCTGGGTTTCCCAGACGTTCCGAGCGAGCGGAGAGAAAGAGCAACAAGGGCAGAATGGGTCGATGAAAAAAAGATGTTCTATCACACAATATCATGAAGAGTGTATTTATAAAAATGTACAGTGTATTTAAGCATGAATCAGACTCCAGCTCAGGGCAGGTTTAACATACGCACATTGACAGTGGGGCAGGGAGTTGTGGTCACGCTGGTTATGGTGCAGGGTTGTCTGAGGACCTGCCGGAGACAGTCCAGGAAGAAAACTCACTTAGAGGCGAAGGAAAGAGACACTGTGGCAATTTGCAGTGTAAATGCCGTACTAAACACACACACACACGTACACACACACACACACACACACACACACACACACACACACTGGCTCCACACACTCCCTTACTGATCCATCAAATCACAAACCCCGGCCGCATGTACGAGCAGCCATTTGGTTCATCATGTTAGGTGGAATCGACTCTTTAATACTGACCTGTCACATTAAAAGCAAACACACAAACAAGGGGCCACATAAATTACGTGGATGACACAATATGCATATTGCATAAATACAATGCGGGCGTGTGCGCGCGGACACATTAGCGTAAAAGGTGGTAGTCAATCACATGGCAGCCCGATGCTGCAGAGCGGGGAACACGGAATGAATATAATGGATAAGCCCGAGATGTGGAATTGAAATATAATACACTACTTTCAATTGAGTTACAAAAGAACTCACCTCTCCGAGTGCTATTAAACAATAAATAAGCCGGCGGATATGAGGCCTTTAAACACAGCCACACAGCCATCACACTTGACAGAGCCTGAGTTGAGGAGAATTACATTTGCCATGTTTACGTCTTCAAGGAAATAATATAGTGACCTCTTCATCCCGGAGCACTGTTGCATCAGCGCCCAATATAGTCATGGGGTTACCATGGTCACTGAGGGAGCAGTGGCAACAGCAGGAGCAGGAATAGTAGAAAAGGAGGGGGTGGAGGGGGGGGGGGTGGAGAGAAAGAATGAATGCATGTGTGTGTGTGTGTGTGTGTAGGGGGGATTACATGGGCCGGATTGTTAACAGACATATTTCATAAATTGATCCAGTTCACATAACAAAGCTGTGGAGCAGACACACAGCCTGACCTTCACCATCTCTTAAACAGACCAACAATAAATAAATAAAACCTTGCCCGTCTGACAGCCGCCATCCGTAAGCCTGAGCCGGCAACAGCCAGGCCAGACCCCCCACCCCCCCCACCCCCCTCACAACGGCTCCTCTCTCTC
>JAFBJT010111995.1:70727-89821 GCA_016785325.1 Chascanopsetta lugubris | reverse complement strand
TCTCTCTCTCTCTCTCTCTCTCTCTCTCTCTCTCTCTCTCTCCCCTGCTCGTGGAGTATCTGTGCACCTCCGGGTTATTCATCATTCGCCGTAATATATCCCTGCTCTCTTCTCTTTCTCTCTCCACCTCCACCTCCCTCCAACAAATTCATTTTGCCCTTGACAGGGCCCAGTCTGTGTTGTGACACCGGACACCCCTGTGTGCGGCCACTTCTATGACACCGGGGCGACAGGCATTTAAAGCCCGCCTGTTCCCAACTGGACCCAGTTTTTAGATATGGAAGATGCTGGTCTGGCAGAGAGAGAGAGAGCGAGAGGGGGGAGAGAGGGAGGGAGAGAGAGTGGGGGGGGGGGACAGTGGTGCAGGGAGGGGAGGGGAGTCAAGAGGTGTGCAAGGACAGCTCAGCCTTGTCACGCCATTACAAGCGGCTGCGGTTATATCGCCCTCTCCCTCCTGAAGGTGTTTTTCAGCTCCAGCTGATAAAAAGCCCCTGGGCAAGGTGCTTAGGTCAGGTCTTTAAACACAGGGGGAAATCTATCCCGCCTCTCGGGCTCCCGCCGGCTGATGCCGCCGCTCTCATTTCCCCACTCGTTGCCTTAATTTGACGGCGGGGCCGGATCCTGTTGGTGTCAGCGAGCTCGGTGAATGGGCAAATGTCACGGAGTCACAATGGCACCGGGAATTGTCGAGCACCTTGTATCGTACATGGCAGCTGCACGGCAAGATAATAGATTAATTTCATGAGTGTCTGAGCCCTACAGGACAATATTGGTTTCTCTTTCAGCCGTCCCCATTCTCGCCGGATTGTCGTCTCACACTGATACACACATTTTGCCGCACACGCCGTACACTCATTTTCCTGTAGATACACACGGCTGTGTTCGCTCGCCTCTTTTTTTCCAAATTTATTTAGTGACATACATTTGTCACATTTACAGGGGAGAGGTTGGAGTGTGCTGCAGGCAGACCACTGCACACAGAGGACGGGGGCGATTCGCAAAGACATGTATATGTGGGTTCAAAATCTCACTGTGGACGGGAGCCGGATCTTCAGAGCACAATTGCACAGGTGCAAAGTTCCCCTGCAGAGGAGGAGGCCCTCTGAAAATATACTGTGGATCAAATGAAGTGAATTCACTTTGTTAGTTAGCATGGTTGATTTTTGTGAACTTCTGAGTTAACAGTGCTTTATTTCAATATGTGGTATCTGTGATATCTGAATGGTCTCTGATTGGAATGCATGGGTGCAAAGACTCGTTGCACTTTTGAGAGTCAAAGGGATTTAACTTAGCTTGTTTGAGTGATGCTGATAATAACGTTACTATGACAACTGTCTGATTGGGTCCCGTCACCCCCCCCTCCCCTTTTTTTTTTGTTTTGTTAAAAGCTACTTAGTTTCATACAGATAATTGATAATGAGAGAGGAAATGGTCTACTCTATCAAATACAATAGTCCAGGTCAGAATATACTGCAGCTGCTGCAGTTGCAACTTGAAAAAGCTATTGATTAATACGACAATGCAAATGTAATCGGGAGCACTTTGACTTAGAGCCATTATTCCAGAGGAACACAGCAGGAGCAGTTCATGATGTGGAGGCATTAGGGAATAGGCTCAGTATAGGCAGGCATCAGTTCATGTAAACATTCACCTCTCTAAAGTCAGTATTTGGTTTGATTATTCTTGGCTAATGTGAAAACATGCCACAGATTATGACGAGACCTGGCTATTTGTAAATAATTAACGCAACTCACACCACATTCCATTTTGACTAATTAATCCTCTAAAGGCTTCCCACTATACCTTTAAGAGCAAACTAATCCTAACTTTAAGTTCACCTTAATGAAAATGTACAGTCAATCTTTCTACTTTCACTCAAAGTTTGAGGATTTCATCTATCTATGAAAAGCACAATCCAAAACCGGGGAGGAAAGCTCAATAAGCCGGATAAGAGATCTCTGTGAGACCTGTCCCCTGCTCATGGAGACATGTGACATGATGGACTGTTGAGACAGTCTCCTGCGCTCTACATGAGCATATGCTCCCAACAAGAGTTAGCCGAGCATATCTTCTGTGGTGTGTGTGCATATCCAGAGTAGACAGCAATTAGGCAGACTGACAGCCCCACTGCACTTCAATCCATGTGCTGTATTTATACAGACATGTGAGGAGAATGAAAATACACACCAGTCACATTTCATGCAAATGTGACTCTGTCGGCAGAAACCGGGGTGCATCATTTGTTGTTTTTAGTCAGAGAACCAAAGACACGGCATCATATCATCTGGTTAGAACATCCTCATTTGACCCCGGTCAGCTTTCAGCCAGCCAACTGTGTGTCTTCTAAACATGGCTGTCATCTTTTATACATCTCTTTGGGGTTGCTATGACGCTGTTCGGCCTCAATGAGGAACATGGGCTCATCACGGCGTTGGAATGACGCTGCCCAGTCAGGGCACTTTCGCGGGCACAGAGCTTTTTGGCCTGGCTCCATAACCCACAGCGGCACACACTCAATCTGCACCTCAATGAAATCTTTTCATGCCATTAGAAAAGAAATGAAATCTAAAGGGCCACTCGCTACTTTTTTTCCCTTCTTCTTCTTCCCCTGACTGCATCACAAAAGGAGGAGCTGAACAATGGAGGCATTGGGTTGTTGCGGCTCTCGATTGAGATGTACTGCCGAAACGCGCAAGGATTAATATGAGGACATGCCGGCAGCGGTCCAATCTACGGAGAATGATCCACATAGTTAGCATTGCTGATCTCGGCGCTTCCTGATAGCAGCAGAGATGTGTGGAATTCCGGAGGCCGCCTACTGAGAGATGCCACGCAATCCAGAGCATATTAGCATCCGTGATGTCACGGCGCTGCACAATGAGGGGCACGAACAAGAGAGGCACTCTGCAGAGTTATTTGGGTTATCTATAGGAATCCTGTACATGTCACATTCACACTGCCGCATGCAGAGTTAATTAAGGAAAGAGCATAATCAATCGAGGAACAGAGAACAAAACATGGGGGAAAGGAATCTCCATATTGAACATGATCACATTAATGAATACACGTATTAAAGGCGTGTTCTGAAATGAGCCCACTTTCTGTTTTCACGACGTTGCTGAGAAGATTTGGTGACATCTAGAGGTGAAGTTGCCTGTCGTATCCCCCACCTTCAGGAATTCATGAAAAAGTCAGCACTGAATTGTTTTGTGATGTTTCTTAGAAGTGAAAAAAACTGACCCAAAATCGTGCACACTGCACCTTTAAGTCTTCCTGGCCACACTCATTCAGCTTCAGTCCTGTATGGGGCCACCATGGCAGACTTATCTGCCGGCTGCTGGCGCTGCTCTCTGAATGCTAAGTAAGCTACCAGACAGGCCCTGCCTGCATCTGAGGCACCAGGCGGCTGACTCAGTCAGAACCAGGGAGAAACGAGCAAAACAAAAGTCTATTCAGACCCCGGCACATGTATAGATCAGCGCGCACCCCCCACCCCCTCTTTAAGATGCAGAGGGGAAAAGAAGGGGAACAGCGATGAGTAAATGATGGAATAAATGGAAGTATGGTGTGAGAGAGGATTGGATGGTGAGTTGACAGCCGGCTGTGTTTTTATTTTGTTTTTCGACGTCGCAGGAGAAACAAAGTTGTCTGGTCTCAACCAAGTGAGGAGTTGTGTGTCTGTGTTTGCGTGATGGATGTGTGATTGGGGGGTTTGCCACAGGGTGCCCTGATGGGCTCCTCAGGCAGCACTGATCTCAGCACAGTGGTCCCCGAGCAGTGTTACCGTTGTGCTGCCGAATTCATTGGAAAACCACAGAAATAAGAAATCGAAAGGAATAGGAAAAACTCCTACTAATAAGTTGAAAACAGGGTCATGTAAAAAAAATAAAGAAAACAATCACAAACTCCTGCTCTGCACACCCACTCCCTTTATTTTCTTACTAGAAACAAACTCCACTGTGCCCCCTGACTCACGGCCTTTGACATAACCCTCACCCCTGCATCCTAGTAATGAATTTGCTCATTTTAAAAGTAGAGTAGCCAAACAGTGAAGTTTACTAAATATATTCTCAGTTAAGCCAGAGAGAGAAAAAAAAAAAAAACTGTGTACGTTTACAGGTGGAATGTGAAGCAGCCTCCTGCTTCGTGTCGTCCGAGCGGCCGCGAGGTCAAACCCACAAATGAGACACCACATCCTGGACATCTATGTTTGGACTCATCTCAAGTCTCTAGTCACCTGAAGATAATGGAGCGCTGCCTGCCTTCCCCTCCGCTCTCTGACAGTTATTGTTCCTCTGCAGCCCATAAATCTGCAGCGCTGGGATGTTTGCTAAAAGAGGGATCTGGGTCAAAGGTCGCCGAGCCCCTGTCCTTTACCCCCCTCCCCCCGGCCCCCCGTGCCAGATGGCACCTCAAGGTTTCTCAGGCTGTCAAGAGCGCACTCTCGCTCTCCCTTTTACTTCACTCCCCCTCCGCCCCGACTCGTGTTGTCACCCCCTTTTGGCCCCACCCCATTTTCTCGTCTCACCCCCGGACCAGCAGGACCTCACCCCTCCTCGTCATCCTCCGGCTCTGCAGAGATTCCACTCCTTTTCTGGTGGTGGGAGATTCCAGCGAAGGGTAAACAGGATGGGAAACCCGAGCGTACGCGGGGAAGCGGCTGTCAAAACCCCGCCAAATACCTACAGTGAGAAATTTGGGGAAGTGCGGGTGCGAGGCGCTGGCATTATCGCTGGCTAATTACCACATTTTGAAGGATTTCTTTTTTTAACCGCTACTTCATTCCCCTCTCCTCACTTCCATTTTGTTTAGCAAATAGCTTTTTATAATCCTCATTGAATCAATTTTCTGTGTCAGAATGAATAAATTAGCTTGCTTTATTTTGGAATAAACCATTAATACAGGAATGGCTGGTAATTAATTTCCTGTAATTGCCCCACCGGGATTGGTGTCAGTTACACCCACTCCATGGAAATGCTGTATATTAGCTTAAACATGGCTCTTACTGTGCCTCTGTGCACTGGCTATGGTTTAAGGAGGAGCGAGGTTTGGGGTTAGGGGGTGAATACGAATATACAACTGTCAGTCATGAAGTCTATAAATGATATGTTTTATATAGACTGGTAAGCAATGTATGTTTTTATAAGTTATCGACTCCACTTGAGCATTTTAAGATGTAGTTACTACTTGAACTTAAGCCTAAGCCTGAGCTTATATCATGGCTGCTTGTAGTAATAAGTCTTTGTTGGTGCATAACTCCCCAAAATGCTGCTTTAGTGGTAAGACCCACACTGGGCTGTTTAACATCTCTAATTTGTCATTTCCAGAGGGACGGGCACAGGAGAGCACACTGAATTACCTCCTCTGGGCTAAGCTCCTTATGCTCACTTGTACATATTGGAAGGATTTGAGCGGGCGAACTCCGTGGGTCCAGGTAAAGTAGTCCCACTCCACTGGCTGTGTAAACAAAGGATATGGGGGAGCCGCCGCCTCGTAGCCCCTCACAGCCGGAGTCTGTGGCTGCGACTCTGTATTTTAAGACCTGGAGACAGCACATTAGCATCCGTCTCCCCCCCGGCAGCCTGATTTAGGTATCTCCTCCAACAGGTCTCTCTCTGCACCCGGTGCCCCCATTCAGCGGCGGAGCGCCGTTTTCCTGCGGCGCCGGGGCAAGGTGGCAGAATGTTGGCTGGTAAGTGTGTCACCCCGGCTGAGGTTGGGGCACAGTGGCACAACGGGAGCGTTTCTATTCCCCTCCTCTATCTTTTTCTCCCTCTCTCTCCGGCTCTCTCTCTCTCTCCACCCCCCCCCCCACACACACACACACACCCACACACACACACACCACCCCCACCCCCCACAACACACACATGAAACCAGGGCATGCCCCCAGTGAACAGCGGAATAGACAGCTGCCACCAGTGGGCCTGGAAGGGCCTGACTTAAAAAGAAATTCAGTGTAACCCAAAAACAGGCTCAGAGAGCGGCGTGCCTCCGTCGCCGTGTCCCTATTTTCCTACTCGACACGAAGTGATGATAAGTGCGTGGGGGTGGGGGGGGGGGGCGGCGGTTATGGAGCGTTCCAAGAGACAGACAGATCCGTCCCCCCCAGGTCAGGAACCACGGGGGAACGGGCAGGATACTGAATCACGGGGCTACTCAAGGTTCCATTGTCAGTCTTTTTTTCTTTTTTCTTTTTTTTGATGTCAAAAACACACACTTTCATACACATGTTCTGTCTTTGTGCACACACTCCGCCTGCAGTTCCCACACACACACACACACACACACACACACACACACTGGAATAGAGTTTCCAGATATGTACGGTTGCAGTCGATTGATGTACAGCTGATTTAGTGTAAGCTCTGCCGCATGTGACAGGAACAGCTTTCCAATATGTAATCAAATAGACACATTTGTTCCACTTTCACTCGGCACTGTGAAAAAATGGCCAAGGAAAGAAAACAAACAGTGGTATCCTCCGAAGAAATGTACAGGGGGATGTATTAAAGGAAATAGACATGAGGTAATCTCCAGCAGGGGAAGCAGAGTTGAGGAGGGTTCAATAAAATGCCCATGTGAAAACCAACGGATCTCCTCAGCGACTTTGTGGGATGATTATTCACAGCTGTAAAACTTAGCATATAGACATCTGCTTTTCTGCGCCGTTACAGGCAGAAGAATGATGGACGCCGCTCAGTGATACAGTTGAAGTAAAGGACAATGTTACTGCCTTAAAAGAAGAGGAATATTATAAACCAGAAATCCTAAGTGAAACCAGAGGAACAGCAAAGAGAGAGAGAGAGAAGTTTTGCGTTCTGGAGAAAAACAAGCCACTGAATGACTGCTTTGTTTCCCTTCTCCCTCACGGAGAAATATCGGTCACACAGAGGCTGTGCAATTTTGGTGTACCATGCTTTTTAAGATGTGTCTATATTGTGGTATATATACGTTTACATGTATATATGTATATATATATATATATATATACATATATGTGCTTTTATGGCTGGGCACAAACCTATAGTTCCTAAAGAGACAAACAGTGTCTGAGATTGATGAGGCGATAATCCGTCCCCTGGTTGGACGTCCACTCTCAATCGCTTAAAGAGAGAGAGAGAGAGAGAGAGAGCGAGGGAGAGAGAGAGACACACTCCATCAGGATTTAAAGTTGAGAAATAAGGTGAGGTCTAACACAAATCAATAAGTCGGCCGAGGAGTAGCGGCCACCTGCCAAACGGACTGGCACATCCACTGTGTCTTCCTCTGGACATCAGGCCTGAGTAAGTGAGTCTCCTTAAAAACACACTGCCTCTGACTCACACCCAAGCATTTCACGGCCCGCACCGTTGTTCAATGTCGAGTACGAGTGCTATTGTTTTATACTGAAGCTAGACACAATTGTATTTTGAAATGCTTCCATTTCCTGTGAGCGTCATTCTGTCACGCATGGCATGCGAGGAAGCACAGCTGCGTCAGGTAGCCTCTGTTCACAGTGCCCCCCTCGCTTCCTTAGCCTTCAAAATAAAAGTCTCTCTTTAGAAAACCACCCCCATTCATTTCCAGTCCAATTTGTTTTTGAAATTACTGTTGTTGTTTTTTTTAAATCTATTTCTGAGCATAATGGAATCATTTGTATATATTCAAATGGACTGGAATTGTTTACAAAACAAAATTCTTTAATTTTCTAGTTTTACTGACACATATTTGATAATTACGGATTATAAAGTTATACTGTCACATCCATTTGACAGTATCTTTAGAGTAATTGTTACTGAAATAAAGGTGAATAAATAGACCAGAATACTCTTGATATAACAAAGTTTGTTTGGCTCCCCCGTAAAAATAATTGCCCACCAATGCTCTAACTGCTTTAGCCTGTCCTTCATAATTACACATACATTTAAATCCTGTTTTCTCTTCAGTCAAACATTCATAATATCTCACTGTGCAAATCACAGATCTTCAAACACACATAAGACCCTGAAACGTAGAAGGTTGGAGGAGAGGTCTCATTTGTATTAGTTCTGAACGACCTCAGAACAATCTTGGGAACTCTCCCGAAAGTCGGAGACAAATAAATCCAGCATGGGCGGAAATCGAGATAAGGAAGCCGCAGAGCGATAGCGGGAGCAGGAGTGTGAGATCTCCGAGCCGTGTTGGAGCGGCGGGGTTGGGCACTGTCATGGCGGCGTGTCTGAGAGGGCCTCAGCCTTTGGCTCCTCGTGCATTTTAACACACCATAAATCACTCTCCCGGGCCCCGGCTCCGCGTCACGTGAATGATATATTTTATTTACACTATAGAGGAAAACACACATGGTCTTTATTAATCATCTCCCACCTTTAATAATGAGTCAACTTCCACTCATTCATCACCACTTCCAAAGCCATGCCTGCAGAGGAATACAGAGGAGGGAGGGACGGGACGGGGGGGGGGGGGCTGCAGAGGGAAAACAAACATAAGAGTCTAACAAGGTTGTTTGAGAAAGGATATGTAAAATTCTTCCAATGCGATTGTCACATTCTTGCGGCATTAGGAGCCAATACTGTAATGTGAGAGTGGAGATCTTAGCCGAGGGGATTTGAGCTATTTAGTTTGTCACTCTCTGAGAGTAAAATACCTCCATGACATGAGAACTTTTCTGCTCCCTGACATGTTTATACAAGCTCGCTTCAGCACCATTACTCATTCTCACTTGTCTCCCTTAGAAGTCTCCTCTAATGATCGAGCAGAAGCATAACCACAGCCCTGTGACATGGGTGTCATAGAAATCTGCTACATTTGCCAATGTGGCTGCATTACTGTCAAAGCTCATCAAAATGAGCCATTTAAAATCTCAACCTCGCTCCCACCCCCTCGCCCGCTGACGATAAACGATAGGCGATTTCTCGTCTTTGTGTCTTAAAATAGACGTGGCCCCGCGATTCGAGCACCAGTCAGATGCTGCGTGCGCCGCGTTTTCCGAGTGATCCCCGGTGTTTGGAGCGGTTTGGAAAGCTATCTGTCTGTGTTCGAAACTTCTACCGCTTGACTGTGTTTGGAGTCTTTTGGAAGTCGTCCAAGTCACACAAGAGAGGGAAGGGAAGCTGTTGAACACATCTCCACTGGTCCCCACGGTGGGAAATATAATATGACACCCAGATAATAAGTGGCAGTGGAGAACTGGAACTAAACTCTCATATGAAGGAGCATAAAGGCTTTGCCATGTGAGCAGCCCCAGGAAACAAGTAGAAGCTGCTGCTGGATTTTTGATGTTTGAGGATCGTTGGTGTCTGGAAGTGAAAAGTGAAGCAAACATCAATGGACTTCAGCAGTTAAGTCAACCTGTCCAAAAGAGGAACATTGTACATGTATGTAAACGACTGATTTGCTCATTCAATACAAACAAGAAAGGCTTTGCTCCAAAGCTTCTTTTAAAAGTACATTAAAACATATTTCACTCAAACTTTAAAGAACTAGTATGTTAGACTTACATTCTAAAATTCCATTTATTGTGGTAGAAATGAATTCAAACTTGGCACATATGCATATTTTCATCATGCTAGAATGCTTTATGTGCTCTATATTCTATGTGGGTCCTTTGTATGTAGTCCTCTCTATGCTGCCAACCTATCCGTTTGACTGTGGCATCAAGTCTCATCAGTTCCTTCCAAATGATTGTATTTGTATTTATATCAAGTTTGATCATAATATTTCACATCTTTGTTTTTATATATATATATATATATATATGTACATATACACACACACACATACACAGTATGAAATACCCCTCCGATTAAGACAGTGTAACTTGATATTATATGCTCACCTCAAATGTTTAGTCATTCTGTGCGTTTCTCTGTCTAGAAGTCTATACTATGAAATGTGCTATTAAAATACATTTTGAGTAAACAAAGAAAACAAGTTCCTTTTTTAAACACCTGTTTTGAGTTGATCTAACTTTTATACCACTTGCGTGTAAACTTTATGCTAATAATCAGTGGCACTGAGTAGTAAAGTAAATAGATGGTGGTTCTGACATAGTGTAAATATAAATAAGACATAACAGAAAAACACAGAGCCAGTTGCTGCCTCCGTGCTGTTTGTTTCAGAGCAGTCCGTCATTCAGTAATAGCCCAGCTCTTCTCCACACTGAGGCCGATGTTTGTGCTTAATGAACCAAGAAAAAGGTCATTACAAAATAGCAATATCATTTCTTTGAGAGCGCTACAGCCATCATAAAGTGAGTGGGGAAAGTAATAGAAATAAGATTTAACACTGGGTCCTGTTAATGTGTGCGAAAGAGGTTAACTGCTGTGTTTAGTAACAAGCAAATGCTCCTCCTCCCATTAAAGGTGACTGTCTCCTTTATTGTCTGGCTTTAGTGAATCGTCGCAGCTTGGCTCGGGCGCTACAGCGTCAATAAACATCATTTTATGAAGTGGCATATCAGCAATAGCAGGTTCAGTGATTAAAATGATTTTGTATATGGTCGTACAACATAAAGCCACAAAACAACTAATAAATTTGGAGAAGGAGAGCGTTTTGGAGAGTATTTACAAGGATGAAATGCCAAGTTTAATGATGTGTTGTGGTTACCGTGCTGTCCTCCTGCAGGTTCTCTTTTGAAAAAGTTCCCCCACTCAACACAACTCAACGCACTCCTCTCCGTGTGAGAACTTATCTCACCTCTGAGCGCCACACATTCGATAAATTACTGTGAACAAATTCTTGCTCTCCTCTCCCCGTCTTTTCTGTGTTCCCTGACATTTTCACTCCCCCCTTCGAACCAATGATATATCGAAATCTATGATCCTATAATCCTATTAATAAAGCTCTCTTGTCCGTGTTACATTTATTTTCCCCCCTAATCTCCTTCTCTCCCACTTCTCTCTCTCTCTCTCTCTCTCTCTCTCTCCTCCTCTCTCTCTGTCTCTCTCTCGCCCTCAGTATCTCCCTGTATGTCCCTTGGCTGACCCCTGTGAACATTTTCTCCTCGTGAGCCAGAGAGAAAATTCAGATTGATACCGGATATAATGCCCACAGTGGGTTTCGCACATAACAAGGTGCTTGATGGCATGATCAGAGGTCGCTGAGGCTGACTGACCATTAAGGCAGCCATCTTCAGGATCCCTTTCCCTGCACTGCACGCTGGCAGTGTGTCACATGTAGTGACAGCATCGAGTTCTATTCAGAATTCCAATCCGAAATACTTCAGTGATCCAGAGAGAATGAGAAAAACTGTAACTGCTTTGGAGAGGGTTAAAAGGTCAGACCTAAAACGTTACGATAGTTTTATTATAATCATTCCATATATATATAACATGCAAAAGTCTTATTTGCCCGGTGAAATAATTTTTTATTTTTTATTTAACTGAGTGAAATTCAAAAACAAAATCTATTGGAACTTTTTAAGATTTGTGAGTGTGAAAGATTTAGAGGAATCTATATTTCTACTAACATGGATGGATGGATGGATGGATGAATGGATGGATGGATAGATGGATGGACTCTACACCAATGCCATAATAAGCCCTCTTGCGGTCCGGAAGGGTGAGGTGACGGTTTTTCAGCTACAATTTGCAACTACACCACTAGAGGTAACTAAATCCCATAATGTGCCTTCAACAACTTTACAACATTCCTCATCACGTCACAGTCAAAAGAAGAAAAAAAAACTAAATCTGCTATGTAATGGTTCCTCCTTGTGTCAGACCCCTCCTGCAGAGTTCATGGACATCAGTTCAGTAGATTTGGAGTAATCCTGCTGACTCACTAACAAAGATGAAACATCATGTAATAGAATATATGCACAATAATTGCAATTATACATGGAGGAGTGCAGTATACACTATGTTTTCCCATGAGATTTGGAAAAGAATCCTAATCCTGAGTCCTTGTCATACATCCGTCCCTGCATTGCTTAAACACTGACCATTGCAGCCTCACAGCTCCGCTCCGCTCTGTCACTCTCATGGGCCGACAAATCCAGCAGACACAGGAGATCCTCTGCACTCAGATCGACAGTACATCCCCCTTGTCAGTATCTAATCCATCAGTTCCACAGCCAAATGATTCCATCCCAAACTAGGAAACCCCCCCCCCCCCAAAGCCTCGCGATTCGTTCTCGACGCCCTTTCTGTTCAACAAGCTTTCGATACAACTTCAAATTCAGTCTAAGTGATTAGACTTGCGTTGAGACAGCGACTCGCGTCACGATGTAGCTTTGAAAAAAAACAAACAAAAGAAAAGTGGTCCCCTCTCATTAACCTCGAGAAGAGGGAGGAAAGAGGGAGGGAGGAATACTCATAAAGGGGAGATATGCAACAGAAAATAACAATTTCATTTACAACTTGAAGCTTTTATGGGTCGGTGTGTTTTCAAACTGCATGTCTGTCATTCAGACGTCAGGAGAAACAATAAAAACATCCATCACTAAATCAGAATAACCGGATTTGAAATGCACATGTGGCACAAACAAAGTTGTGTTTGATTAAAACCATCCAAATCAAGCAGGTATTTGTTTTCTCTCATCAAATGAAATGAGGGCTAACAGCCCCTCGGGCTGCACAAACTGACCCCGTGTGCACGTCTGAACCAGCCAATATTTATTTTCACGTTTCAAAGACCCGAGGAATTACATTAATTGGAGGAAACGTTGGGAGTTGTTAAACTCTCCAGTGGAGCCGGGGTTGCAGATTTGTCAGCGGGCGTGCTGGACAATAAAAGTGAAGCAATGACGGAGGAAGTGAAAAGTTTAATGCTGCTCTCACTCGGCTGCATAATGTGTCGTGACCGATGAAACATTTCCCAATGGTTCACACGGCTTTCTGTCAGCGCTGATGTAAAAAGCCCTGGAGGCAGGGACCTGGGTCTGCCCTTTAAACCGGCGCCTCACTCTTTCAATTTGGTCTTCACCACAGTGTGGAGAGAATAACACAGAGACACACAGAAGAAGTGGGAGTATAGAACAAATACAAAAAATGTATGGCCAAGTTGAGCTGTCATGATAAATGAGGATCAAGGGGTGAAACCAGCATAAACTAAGTTAAAGAAACACACCATGCTGATTTAGACTTATATGATTTTGATGTGATGAGGATGTGATAAGTGTGGGTTAATCACAAAAATAAAAATGTAAGGTCTTTTTAGATTAAACCATAGACTACACAAATGTCTGTTAAAAAGTTCAAGTAAAAAAAAAAACATTAAGTATATTGTACAATAAAATAAATACATTTAGTCTTTTTATATATGTACATTTATAGAATTTCAGACTTTTTAATAAACTTTTATTTATATTCACTGTACTCATACCTTTTTGCACATTTTATATTAAACAAGCCGGTGCTGTAAGAGATTAATGCCACAAGGTTTTGTTGTATCTTTCTGTGCAATGACAATAAAGCCTTGATATTATTAAATTAGCATTAAGTCTTTAAAGAATATGAAACACAACTGTGAACTATTAATGTGAAATGTGAAAAAAATAATCACCCTATTTACAATTTCCATTAGACTACAATGAGCCTTATCTATTCTCCATTTTGTAAACAGTAGCTCAGAATAAAAACTAAAAAAAAACTAAACACCATTTCAGTTTTAATACTAAATCATAATGAAGGTTCCAACAGATTCTCTAGATGAGTATACAGCTGCACACTGAAACTAGATGCCACTCAATTCTGCACACTGGCCCTTTAATATTCCACTGCATGATATCATGATGAGATACATCATGGCATACGTGGTTCATATATGTCAAACTTTGTTTACACGTTTGCTTTCTCTATTTCTCCACTTGTTCAACACCTCTCTGAATAACTCACTTTAGAAAATGAGTACACTGGCTCCATTGCACATAATTGACTCACTGTTATATTCATGAGAATTGAACAGACGTCGCCCAATGGCAGCCACAAAGGAGGATAGAGACGCTTTACATGATAATCTAATAGGCAATTTACATTCAAATTTCCACTGTCTCTGTTACGGCTGGATTTAAAAAGAGCAAGGGGCCTGCTTTTAATGCCTTCATCCTGTCTCCATACCACCTCTTCATCTCCTCCCCTTGTACATCTCCCACTCTCCGACCCCCCGTGTCGCCCACGAGGGCTTTCATCCTCACCTTTAAGGGGACCCAATCAGCCGCGCGCTCGCCAAAGCCTCTGTGGCGATCACACGGAGCCGAGAGGAACCCCAAACAAAGGGCGTTCATTAAAAATATCTCCAACAGGAACCTCATGGGTTCAGACTCATACATTACGCCCCTCTCCTAACGTATGGCAGAGATCAAACTGCAGATACACAACAGAGGCAGGTACAAAAAAAAAAAACAAAAAAAATGGAGGAGAACGTCAAGGCTCTTGGGGCGTCTGCGTTCAGCAGCGTGACGGCCTGGTCCTCTGGGTCAGGGGAGAAATGAAGATGTTAGGGGAAAGTGGGCGGATTAGCATCTGCTCCGAACAATGTGTGGGCGGCCAGATGTGGCCTTTGATGCTGGTCTGTGTCACGGTCCAATCAAACTCCCAGTCCCCTTTATTAATATGGCTGCTAAGAATAGCGGCTCACCTCAGCCTGTAGCCTTTCATATGGATGGCACAGAGGCTGTGTATTGAGAAGCTGCTGTGCGGTGGAGAGGTGCGGCTGTCAGTTGTGTGGAATATCAGTCATGCACCGGAAAATGATGGGATGTGGAGGTGTCAGAAATAAAGGCGGGGTTGACAGTGGCTAACTAGCTCGGAGTTTTATTGGCAGGTTCATGCAAAGGTCGACGGACATAAACTATTTTCTGTATATTGTGCACGTGTCACAGTGCACATAAAATATCTGTACCTTGTCCATGCTTAAATGTGCAGTGTGTAGGAAACAGCTGCACCTAGTGGTAAGGAAGCAGGTTACAAATCAGAGGATTTTCCATGCATCGGTGCGACGCCTCGTCACACTCCTCAACTGTAGGTGGCGATGATGCCATGTAATGCTCACAGATACCCGCCAACACTCATAAGAGTGTTAATGGGTTGGATTGGATGGGTTGGATATTGGGCAATGTGTGAAAACATGGTGGTGCAACAGGGCCGCCGCACATTGAGTAACGAATCCTGATGTAAAATAAAGGGCTCTGAAACCACTGACCACGATATCTAAAGTACACAATATCAACTCAATTGTACACACTTTAACTATCAACAATATAACAGTTATTCCATTGCACTGATTAAATAGACGAATACTCGTGCCAAGGAAAGTGGCAAATGATCATAAGGAGATTAGGATGTTATCTAACAATAGTTCAAATACAACTATGGATTAATTTATTCCTTTGTGGACTAAGATAGACGGCATGGGGGGGTTGAAAAACTACAGCTCCATAAAAGCCCAACTTTACTGCATATAGAATTATACACCTTATGTGCATCATAAATGGAGGGTAATTCATCCACAGACGTAATAAACCATAGAATATGGAAGGCATATATCCTACCTAACAATATACTTCGGCGGGGAGGAAGTAAATATGGTTGTGTGATATACAAAGTACATCCATAAATTATCGGGATATTTAATGAGTTAAACATCCCACGGTGTGATGCACCGGAGGTGCAGCGGTTGTCATTTGAAAGGATAATAGTGACTGTAGCGTGGCGCGACGAGCGTCTGACGTCTGGCTGGGGGGTGGGGGAGGGTGGGGGGAGCTGGCAGGCGGTGTTGGGGAGACACTGTGCACTGTATCATCCCCGTCCTTAATAAAAGGCGATGGCGCCTTCTGAGCATAAGGAAAGTTATGGAAAATATCTCTCACCCAAGGACACGGCGCCAGATGTGCTAAGACTTATGGGAGCAATCATAGGTGGCCAAGGCTCTGGTGTGGGCCTTATTAAGTTAGGCTGCAACCCAGCACCTTCAACTTATTAAGCTGTCAAGAGTTGCAATGATTAAAACCAAAGAAAGGTCAGTCGCAGACCTTCAGCATTGTGCAGACCTTGATATTTGCTTTTAGGCCCCAGACCTAATGAAGACGTTTTACTTGATACATGCAAGGGGGGGGGGGGGACTTAAAAAAATACTTCTTTTGTGGCACTTCTTTTTTTCCCCCAGGTTCCTTCCCTCATCCTCGACGGCTTGTAAAAATGTCCAGTGCCAGTATTTGCTCTCTCTCTCTCTCCCCACAACTCAATCACTCCTGTCTTTTCTCTCCTCACACTCTCCTTTGAAATTAATTTAATCCACGACAAAGAAGCAGATAAATAGGGAGCGATAGAGGCTAAAAGAAGAGGGGAATAAGTGAGGAAACCAGAGCCACGGGTAGCCGCGTGCTGTGTTGCACTATCCCGGTCGCTCTATTCAGCAGTTTTGCATAATATCAGCATGTGTGGGGATCAAAGGGAGTAGGTTAATGGGAAAGGGGCGAGGGGATAATTACAGGGAGGGGACAGGTCGGGGAGCGGCGGGTCCAGGTGGGGCCGGCCCTGCTAATATGCTCCCGTTATGCTGACGGCAGGATTCCGACGTCTGCCGTCGGAGATTAAAAAAAAAAGAAAAGGAGGAGGAGAAGAAAAACAATCTTGGGCGAGTTTATTGAGAGCTGTCATGGACGTCCCTCAGACGCTGGGCGACGGTGGCCGCTTACAGATTTATTCTCTTGTCATAGCTGATGATGCCACGCAGGGAGCAGGAACCTGGCAGATGCCGGGGGAAGGAGTGCGTCCGGTAAAAAGGGATGGGTTCAGGGATTACAGCCCCTGGGCGGAGAATCAATCACAGCCGAGCGGAGCGGGGGGTGGGGGTGGGGGGGTTCGGAATATGGTGTGCGATGGGGATCCGGGAATGGCAATGTCTTCAGCGAGCGCCACTCAGTCACACCATTTCAATTTTAGTCCTGGTGAGGAGATTCCATGTGTCAGCGTTGTCATTCTCATCTCGAGCACGTGAGGATATCTCCCGGTCTCTTCCTGTACACTGTGTACAACAGCTGTATCCACCTGTCCAGGTAGATTGAAGTGTGACCGTGCCAGCGGCCACACTATTAGTGTAGAGACCTAATTCTGACATGCCTCTGACAACCTGTGAAATCAGTATCATTAGCAGATACAGGGATGAGGCTGTAAATGATGGATAGGGGGCAGTGGAAGAGGAATAAGTGAATAAAGGACGACAGGGCAGAGAGAAGTGAATCTCTTTGAGTTGAAAGCGTGCCCTTGACTTCAGAGGGAGAGGAAGAGCAGGGTGGATTGAGATAGAGAGAGATCTGTCTCTTTTTGCCAGCGCACTTCAGGACAACCTGCGAGTGGCAAATTGCAAATGATGTAAAAGCGAGAGGTCAGACAAAGTTCTGTTTGGCCCCCGAGAAAAAAAAGAGGTTTTCACTTGAGTGAAAGTGCCTGAACAACTGGAATCTAAGGCCTGTGAGCTTGACAGGTAACCATGACAGCATGTTCTCCTGACTATTACAGCAAAACTCCAAACTCATGTGTGTGGAAACTTGCAACAAGTGGGAGTCGGGGCGGAGAGGAAGGAACAGTTCAAAGCCTGGCTCAGTTTCAAACAGGAAGAAAAGGATGATGGTGCTATCATGGGGTTCCCTACGGGCTGAGCTTGGGTGGTCCAACCAGGTGGCGAGAGATCCACCTGCTTTATTTCATATGAGGTAAAACACTGGATCAAGTGTGTTAGTCCGATTCAATGATGAACTCATTTGCATCTGTTAAACATGTAAAAACAGTATTGGCAACTTTAAGAAAGTGAATATACTGTAATATTGAACGAGTTCATGGTGAACTGTGTCAAAACAGTAGGTTTGTAAGTGTCAGGTCAACAAAGCTGGGCTTGTTAAACCTGGATAAATTACAGAGACGGAACTCAACTCTGACAATATTCAACCAATACAGTCTATTTGCCCTTATGACAAAGTTGCACCCGCAAAACACACGAATACTTGTGGGAGCGACCTGCACTGCAAGCTATAATATCGCGGGAATGTTGTGTTGATAGAAGAAATACTAATACTTAAAAATACAAAGTGCTGGTGCCAAGAAACAACCTGTGCACATCAAAACAACAAGAGGAAGAAAAGGACGGAAGAGAGCAATGTCTCACACCATTGTGCACTGCTAGTGCTCATTAAGGACAACGGAGACGTCCTATGTATCGATCCATAAAATGCTCTTCGGCTTTGTTTCTGCATACTATACCTTCAAAGAGACAAATCGGTTTGTGGACTCTCTGTTCCATGTTCTCAACGTTTCCACACGTTCCATCTGTGGCTTCATTTCAAGGTCACTGGTGGCACGAGGCGACCGCAGAGCCACAGGTCTGAGATCAGCCTTTCCTACAGATCCCATAACCATGCTCGTAATTACCTCAGTGATAGACCTCGCCTCAGATCTGCTCCTGGGACGACCACCACCACCCACATCTATTCCTATACCATGACTGCTGGCAAAAGTCTGTTTTAAACCTGCCCTCCTGTCCAGGCTCTACCACACCACCCTCCGCCCCCACCCCAGTGGTTTTAGTCACATGTCAGTCAGTCTAAACTCATTACCATATGTCCTCTAAACCCGAGACATGGGCATGTGATGACTGTCTCAGTCGACCCGAAGACTGGAGGCGAAATCAGAGTCTGTCTGCATGTTCCAACCTCTTGTCTCTCCTGCACCCTCCATGGAATCCATGCCCTAAATAGTGATGTTTTACCTGGGGCCTCCCTCTCCCTCTCCCTCTCCCTCTCCCTCTCCCTCTCCCTCATCCACCACCATCACACCCGGTTCCCAGTTGGCGAGACAGACAGACAGAGAACGTTTCAGATACCTGGGTGAGGGGCAACGATGGAGCCAATGAGGAAAACAAGTCAAAGTGAAGTGACTTAGAATGCAGGCGAGAAACTTGTCGACACACTTTTGAGAGACGATCCGTACAAAACTGAATGTTAAGCCGTGGTTGCTCGGAGCTCACTGCACTGTACTGTACTGTACTGTACTGTACTGTATGCTGACTGTGTACAGATTCAACTCAAAGATGTCTGGCAGGGAGGGAACGACGTATACAGCCTGTGGCCATCCCAACAGAGGCAGTAAGAGAATAATAATGTGCTACTGAGAGCCTCT
>JAFBJT010111995.1:51677-70581 GCA_016785325.1 Chascanopsetta lugubris | reverse complement strand
TATACTGTTGGTTAGCATTGTGTTTGCTCCCATCTCTCCCATGTAGCGCAACAGTGTTCTGGAGCAAGAAAAGAGAGGAAAAAAAGAAAAAATCTCATCTGTCTATCTTTGTGATCAGTTACAAGCTCATTATGTTGGATCCATCAACATTGTGAAAAGCTTGAACACTCTCTATTCTCTCTAATAGTTCCCAGGATACACTCAACTGCAGTTGAAAGCTCCAGTTACCTGAAACAAATTGCCTGAAGAAATCCGAACTGCTGCCGCTCGTCTGCAAGCGTAAAGAGAGAAACATCGCAGAGCTTGGAAACATGAAAGCGCACAATGCTCCTGTGTTTTCCACCTTTTTTTGTTTTTTGAATTGTCCGCTTAAAAAAAAAGGGAAAAGAAATAAATAAAGAATACGAAAAAAAAGGAACCTTGTAGTCTGTGTGTGCATTCACGTAGTCGGCTGCGCTTTGGGCAAAAAACGTTGTGTTTCACCACATCCCCACGCACACGTGCGCACACACACACACACACACACACACACACACACACACACACACACACAACACACACACACACACACACACACACACACACACACACACACATTCCCGCTGTATAAAAAGAGCTTTGACACAGAGGTAAGATAGAGTTTCACAGTGCGTTTGAGTGAATGTAATATGTTAAGATGTTACCAACGCGGTTTCCATTACAGTGGAATAACAGATTCACATTTGTAGAGATAAGCACTGCGGGGGCGTTCGGAGCACAGCCTGCTGTGACATACTGAGCATGTATGTTGACTGATGATGGGGGACAAAGAAAAAAAAAAGAATAACATGGGAAGGCGAGGCCCTACGTATGATGTATGAGGGAGCCAGAAAAGGAGTATTGACAGGAAGAAAGAGGAGCGTATACATTAGCACAAAGAGAAGCCCTGAATGGACTAAATCCCATTTTTTGAATCCTGAGGCAACAACAAAAACACACAAACACAAGAAGACCACCCTGTCCTGCCATTCCAATGCGATATTTATATCTTCTCTCTCTCTCTCTCTCTTTCTCTCATTCAGTGTCTCTCTCTCTCTCTCGCTCTCTTCCTGCCCGTGGCCCCTTTGGCCTGTGCCATTTGAGGGCTTATCGGAGCCTGTGAAGCCCAGGTCGGGTTTGGCAGAGGACCACTCCCCACTGGGATAAGATGATGGAGGGTCTCTGCCAAGACCAGTGCTTATACATGGACCCACAGAGCCTGTGCACACATGCAAGGGGACGTCTCAATCAGAGCGAGGCCGGAAAACACGGCATCACACGTTCGCCGTAACGCGTATGCGTGAATTGATGCCAGAAATTTAGTTTGGCAGAAGTTGATCAAAATACAAAATACAGCAGCTTGTTCAAGGTTTTTTTTTTTTTTCCTTTCCCAGGTAACAATGAGAGACAACTCCATTTTGTAAGGACTGTGTTTGGGCTGCGAGGCCTTGAGTGTTTTGTCAGGAAACTGAAAATTTATTATCATCTTTTTTCCATGACTATATCTTTTGTGGAGCATCGAATTCAGTTGGTCAGAGAGTTGGTCAAGCTGTATTCTCCAAGGTTGTTGCAAAAGCTTGGCAGATGTAGCCTCTGCTGGAGAGCAGAGCCGAGCGGAGCAAAACAGATGAGAACAATAAAAGGCAGAGGATGAAAATACAGTGCAGTCTGTCAGCATTCAGTGCGGTGACACGTTTTTTATTGTTTTGGCTCCGTGCTCCGGCACACGGGTTTGGGAGTGAAACAATGACTCGGAGGTTAAAGTGCTGATTTTCAGCTTTAATTTCAGGATATTTACATCAACATCAGATGAAGCGTGTGTGCAGATGAACGAGCGCCTGGAATCTGCGAGACAGATATCATCAATTCCTGCGCGGTTCATGTGATGTGAATGTAAACAACCTGGAATTAAACATGAGCATCAGCGGTTTAACCTCGCTGTCACGCAAAACACAAAATATGTCACAGTCCAAAAAACACCGCACAGTCAAAGAAAATGCCTGGTATAAGTGAATAAATCAAATCAAATTAAATCAAATAAAAAATTTAAAAATATATATATATATGTATATACTACATGCATGAGAAAGGTCAGCAGAAGTTCAGCCGATGAATCCTAGCAGAAAGATCGAGGGAGATAAAATATAATATTGCACCTCCTCTTCCTCCCTGACTCCTCCTCCTCCTCTTTTTCCACCTCCCCTGAACTTCCTTGCTGCTAGGTATAGCTAAAATGATTAGCTGCCAGCAATCAGCCCCTGGCCAAATCAGCTTTGAACTGGTCAGGGCAGACTTATCACATGACGGCCAGTCCCCCGGCTGGCCGTGCACTGTGCGCTGGCAGGTGAGACCTGCATTACAGCTTGCATAATTCCCCAGATGGGTGCGATGAGTTCACAGCGGCTTTAGCGGGAACCAAATTGTGGGGGATTGCTGACATATAATCGTTTTAGAGGGGCGAGAGAGAGAGAGAGAGAGAGAGAGAGAGAGAGAGAGAGAGAGAGAGAGAGTGTGTTACAGTACGAAAAAGAGGGAAGGCCGCATCGATACAAATTGTGCAGGTTTTTCGAATTCCCACGCAGGGCGCACAATATGTATTGCATGCACGTACACACTCATGAAGTGAATGATCTCCTCATGCACTCGTGCACACATACACATACACACACAATCATACACACACATACAACAGAGGTGAAGAAGACAGAACGGGGTCAAACTCAGTGGCAATAAAAGCCGTGGTGTCCGACTGTTGATCTCATCCCGGGTTCATCACTTTAAACAGGCTGTAACCGCAGGAGAAGGATCCGCAGCCGAGCAGAGACCTTCCCAATTAGGATGAGTCATGCACAATGGCAGGGCCCGTAAACACACACACACACACACACACACACACACACACCTTGGCCCTCACTCGATGAGACAGCCTGTCCTACTGGAGGAGAACACGGCCCCGGCACAGCTCAGACTGTGATGATAAGAAGGGTATGTTTGGGGCTGTGTGTGTTTGTGTGTGTGTGTGTGTGTGCGTATGTATGTGTGTGTGTGTAGGGTGTATAGTACTGATCTCGGCATGCCCCCTTCACCCGCGCTCTCACTTCCCCTGCACCTTTATTTTAGCACAGGGCTGCTTCTGTGGTCCTCGACCGCAGACACCCACTCCCACTGGGACTGGTGAACTGAGCGCCAACCTCACAGCCTGGTCTGATGTGTCAGTGAGCAGAATCACCACTAACTATCAACCCCTCTCTGCCTCTCGTTGCCCCCTGCACCTCGCCCCCGCCCCTCCCCGCCGCCCCAAACACCCCTGGAGCAGCAGTCGACCGCGCTGTGCTCTCGCTATCATGTGCACCTCTCCCCTTCTCTTTCCACATTCTCTGACAGCTCCGATACAGTCGGTAACACACACTAGACAGAATGTGGAGCGGATGGGGGGGGGGGGGGGGGGGGGGGGGGGGGGGGGGGGTTAGGGGGGAGAGACAGGTGAACTGTTGCATCTGGGATACAGTGGAACAATGTCTCTTCTTGTATATGAAGCGGAATCAGATAAAAATCAACTATGTAATCGTGGTTTGGGCTGTAATTTAAAACCGCTTCATAAATATCTAAGCTCCTAATATGTGAGAGGAAATGTCTCCGGCTCAACATAAACATGCCTCCACTCAGATTTTGCCTTTCCACTTCTTAATGCCCCGTGTCACATCGGCCTACGAGAGTGAGAGTATTGTTTTGGCCGGCTGTCAGAACGACTCTGCGGCCGAGCGCTCGTATTCACGGTGGCATGTTTTAGGGCCTCGGGGGCCGGCGGGGGCTCTCGGAGTAGAGGAAGTCCCTTTCAGCATTTAACCACTGTTTTCACATCACATGCAGCCTGTGCTTCCTCCGTCCTCCTTGACACGCACGCACGATTAATGTGCACAGGCATAGATGAACGCACACACCTTCTTCCTCGCACACGCAGACGTGCGCACACACCTGATCCTGACAATCACGGTGCCACTACCGATCTGCAGTGGGTTGAGGTCACGGTGGAATGACAGCTGTCACCGAGTCCCCATTACCCCCACGCAGCGGGGAATTAAAGACAAACAAACCTGCGGCGATGGGAAGTGCTGGTGAAATTGTGTGTGTGTGTGTGTGTGTGTGTGTGCGCGTGTGTGTGTTCGCTGTTCATGTCCTTGTGTCCCTGCTCCAGAGTTACAGTGTCAATTGGGGGAAATTACATCTTTCCCTTGTTTGAGAGGAGGAGTAGTAAGAGCAGGTTTCTGTTGTTTTTCCATTTCAGCTTCTTCCTCTGCAGCAAAACTATTCCCATGAAGGTGTGAGTGCTTTTTGTCACTGTGATATTTTTCAAAGAGAAATGTGTGGTGGCTGTAAAGGTCCATGTTCGAGCCTCCAGGAGCTTCTGCTGCTTGGATTTTCACAGAAACACCACAGTGGCCTGTGTGTACGTGGATGCCGCTGATGATCGTCCGCATGATCCAGGCAAGTGGCTGCAGCCACAACATAAAACATATGACCTGAACATGGCATGTGCAGCGCAGGAAGGGATTCGATATCTTGAATTGTATGTTTTTTACGGATCGATGTTTACACGGAAAGATCTATAAAGTCTGGCAGCAGGGACAGAACCAAGGGGATTTAAAAACCAAATCAACAACACCGTAGTTTCCGTTTACATGGTGGCCTATTGCATCACTTCCTGTGTGCCACTCCTCCCATTCACTAGCACTGCTTCTTGTCTAAATATCACAAGGTCCTCTGGATTACTTGAGGCTGTTGTGAACACATCTGAGCTGAGGACCTGCACAGATAGGACCCAAGAATCCAGAGGTCTCCTGCAGGACATGTCTGACAATGGCTGGAAGCCAAACAAGGGACCAGAAGTCCCGCGTTGGATTGGGCGAAGCGGCAGAACATGAACATGGACATTCAATCGAGATTCTGCTTCAGGTCACCATCCGGTTAGAAAAGATCCCTACAGATTCTATCTGTCGCAGTCAGCGACTGACCACAACAAGCTTCCTCCCATCATTCGTTTCGGCCCGTTCCTCAGACGTGTTCTACATGTCTTCTTCATGCTGTGGCCTCACCCTCCATGCTGACGGCGAGGCTGCTTTGTAGTTTACATGTGTTCCACATCGTTTAGCATGCAGCCAGGCACAGTGCCACCGTGGCTTTTGACCCCTGCTGGGGGGTTGGGGTCGGTCCTCGGGGCCCCTCTGGGGACACCGTCGCTCTAATGGTAATTTAAGTGTAAAATCTGGTCCATGGGAAAAAGGTCACTGAATCTGCATAAGCCCCTTGAGCCAGGCTTAGGACCCTGTCGGCCTTCAAGAGGATGTAGGCAGATAAAGACCGGCTCCTCGATCCCTCTCTCCTCCTCTAGGAAGCCCCAGCACTTCCCTTTCACACACCCTCCCCCCAGCCCTCCCCTCGCCCCTCGCTGTCCCTCGGTGCCGCAGTTCCACTTGGAGCTTGATCTCGAACAATAGTTAGAGATGCAGCAGTGGAAGCGGGGCCGTGGGGAGATGGGATGAGACCCACGGTTGTTCCTCCGCCGCTGCCCTTTGCATCCTAAGAGGGGACTCAGCCCCGAGCGGATCAATACTGCAGTCATGTGCACTTTCCCAAAATGCATGACGTGCATGCCCACATTCATGTTCACCACATGTCCAAACACAAGAACTCAAACATACGACCGCAGTGCACGCTGACTGGGTCCTCTTGTTCTCGTGTAATGAATCCAGCCCATTTGCTGGCAGATGGGATAAGTGCAGCTGAAAACAAAACAGTGTCAGTCATCTGTGGCACCACATATTAGAGAGGAACTGCTGCTCGGATTGTGAGTGTAAGCATATGTTGTTTTGTCTTTTTGATCGGGGCTCGTCTTTCTCGCACTGTACCGCTCGGCTCCGACTGCTGCGAGGCTCTGAGGGGTAGCGTCTCTGTCAACAGATGGCGAAATGAGCTCAGGGCAAATCACTTTGTGCCTCTTATCTCCAAGTGAATATAAAGGCATGTAGAAAGAAACGCGGTATCTGCAAATTAAGCAGCACGCGCTTAAAAAGCGTGTGCGGAGACGCAAACACGCTCATATAATTATCCACTTGTGGCAGCGAGCGAGCAGGAGACTTACAAAGGAAACACATTTGAACACACTGCTTAGGCTGCATGATTAACAAGTCTTGTGTTTTTCTCGTTTCATCACTAGGAATACAACAATAATTGTTTTAGTTATGAATAAACATGCACATCCGTTTTCGGCCCGGTCCACACGTACATGGAGATCCTCCAAAGTTTTGGGTGTTTCATCCACACGGGGGACGACATCGTATTGTATCCGT
Organism: Chascanopsetta lugubris; assembly: GCA_016785325.1. NCBI lineage: Eukaryota > Metazoa > Chordata > Actinopteri > Pleuronectiformes > Bothidae > Chascanopsetta > Chascanopsetta lugubris. The sequence goes on along the minus strand of JAFBJT010111995.1, from coordinate 64,216 downwards.
CTTTACAACCGATACGCATCATTACGCCACAGCCCCACCTCTCCTGTAACCTACCACCACCAAGAATGGTGGATCGCCTGTGGTCCAATGTGACCCACAGCAGAAGTTCGACCTCGTCATCGCCCCACACGAGCGTCTCCTTATACCCCTCCCCCCTTTTTGTATTTGTTTACATCGTAAGAGTTTGTTGCACATGCTCTACGTCTTCTTCTCTGTTTTTGGTGTATTTGAGTGGCAGCGTTGCAGCAACTGCACTGTACTACAGTGTTCCCAGTCGTTTCACATTTCTTTATACGATGCCGAAGATTGTCTTAGTCTTTGTGCGGACAAGGCCTTGGATAAAAATGTGGCATTTGGATTAAATAAACTATGACAGCGCAGGGCTACAACAACAACAACAGGAGGAAAGACAGTTGAACTTTCAGCGTGGACGATCACACCTCAGAGTTTCCGCTCATGCATCATGATGATGGCCGCAGGGCCAGGCCGTGCTGGGCCGTGCTGGGCCGCGCAGGCGGGACGGTGTTTTTGGAATCAAAATAGTGTCAAGCTCCATTTCCTCCTCTGCCGCCACTTAACAAAGAAGTATTTTGAAGCCGTACAGGACGCGGTCATGACAGTCCATCCCTGGAGCATTCCCACCCCCCTCCTCATATTTGAAAACATGTGGCAATGCTTTCTCTCAAACATAAAAGGATCAAGCCTCCCTATATTCTAAAGGGAAACAGAGCTGCCTTGGCACAGTGTTAATTTTAACAACTTCTCCCTTTATTTGCTACAGCATTAACCTTGAGGCCGCCGGACCTCTTTTGAAGTGGCTGCTGCCTAGAATGAGAGTATCCAGAGTGAGGTCAGCAAGTCTGTTATGAAGCGTTATTAATGGATAGTGGGCCCTGACTTTGAATTATGACCCTAATGTTTTTTGAGCAGATCTCGGTTCAATACACAGTTTATGTGTATGGGTTAGGAACGACAGGCAAACTTGTACGCGATAAAAGACTATTATTGGTCAGGAGAGGGATTCAATAAATATAGGTTTGGAAGCAGGATTTAAAAACAGACTGAAGACTTAATCCTTACTGGAAGGTCCGGCTCCAGAGCTGGGGAACAAGTACAGCATAGGTTCAATGGGCCTTTGATTTTTTTGACTGGGTTTGAACTCTGGCCGTGAGACAAGCCTGAGAGGTCTCTGAGCACAGTGGGAAGCTAAAAGTCAGATTTGATACCATATTGTATCATCCAAGTGTCGACCATAACCGTCAGAACAACTTTATCACACCAACTAAAAGGCTCACCAAGGTCCTGCTGTTGAAGGTTCAGAGAGAAAGATTTAAGTCAATTATTTAGTCTGCACTGGCAGTTAGAGAATAAAAAAAAAACCTTCATCTGATGTTTTCATGTTTGTATATTCATCTGAAAGTATCAGTTCTTTCCGTTACTGTAAACAAAGGCCTGCGTGTTTACATCATAAGACAGAAGACATAAGAGATTGTATTGTCATTGTACAAATGTTGCCAGAATTACAATGAAATTACGTTGCTAATCCCGGACTCATAAAAAAGCGTAAAGTTAGGAAACAAGACAAAAAAAACACCATAGGTTTTCCTTCCTGATCTAGTAAGGGGTAAAATGAGGGGTATTCAGCTGCAACATGCAACTTCATCACTAAATCCTACACAATCCACCTTTTACAACCTGCGCTGAAAGTATGATGACCTAATTTTTCATAATCACAGTGTTTGGAAATAGAAATAAATCAGGAGACGGCCGCGGTGCACATGGCAGGATAAAACATTGTCCACCATCTACAACTGGAAGGAAAAGTCAATGTGGGTCAGATCAATGTGACATTTGTAATGGATGACGATGGATCACCAGTTTAATATCACGCCAACGGCGACACGAGCCTCATCTTCAATGAATAAATGTAAACTTGTAATCAGCTCCTTAAACAACGTCGCCATTGTTTGTCTTCTCTCCCTTTTCACCCAACCCCACGATTGATCGAACCTTTATTGAATGCTCAAACACTGAATGCAACAATTGATCACTCCCAATTAAATGTGCACCGGATGTTTCCTTTCATACCTGCATCCCTGCATACCTAATGCGCATGGAGAGCTTTCTGACACAATGACTCATACATCCCACAAAGTGGGGAGACATTAGAGAAATGAGGGCGAGCCGTTGAAATGAATCTGGTATTTGATCCAGCGGCTATTTTTTCCTCCTCGCTCTCCTTCTGTCGACCCCCGCCCCCTCACCCCCACCTCTCCCTTCTTATTCTCTCTCTTATCCTACACCGTTGTTGGCTTGACCCCTGCTCTCGACCTCCGACCCCTGACCCTGAGACATCTGACCAGTCACCACTCTGGGGGAACCAAATTAATAGAAGCGTTGCTTGTTAATTGCATAAGGGGCCAGCTAAGAAATTCATCACCTCAGTCATTGCCATTGCTTTACTTTGACCCCCCTCCTCCTCCCTCCCTCCCCTTCTCTGGTTTCCCAGAGGGCATTTCAGGGCAGGCCCAGCTGTGCTTTTCCTATAACCCTCCTTGTGTTTGCTGTGTAATTATTCAGCATCAGCCCTTATTAATCAAGTCGATGCCCTTACGTTTTAAATGGAAATTGCAGGGATTAATACAAGCATTCATTTTGTCCAGGAAATCTTGATGGCTTTAGTCCACTAATCGAATTGGAATAAAGAGGCCACGGCAATGGGAGGGACTTGATTGAATTAGGGGAGAAGAAAAAGCACACATTATACTGTATCTGCCAGCAGCCCTGCACCAACACACACACAAACTCAAAGGTCGCAGTGCGTGGCCCGGCACGACACTTTGATGAGTCATAAGTGCATCATGCATAAAAGTATCATTTGACCTCATTAGGATTGATGACTCTGCAGATAAATGCACATTAGAAATGCTCCAGCTGCAATTTTCCTGCCTGCCTCCAATTCTTATTTTCAGAGTATGACCTTCCAAGTCCATTCTCTCACCCACTTCAATTTATTTTCTTGATTTCTAAACTCTAAACTATGGTCGACGGCCGACAAAAAACTTTTCTGCTATGGAAAATTCGATTTTATGTTCATGATTAAACACTGTTCCAAACACAGAACAGTGCCCACATGCAGGACCTTCTTTCAAGCTTATTCGTATTCAAAATGCCAAAAAATTATAAATGAGACATTTAGTCTCAAACATATTACAAAAATCACAATTTCACCCAGTTTCAATCATCATTATATTTGTAAGGTTTTTCCCCCTAAATCACACGAACCCCAGTCTTATCTATGATCCACAACTGCAAACGTAAGTCACATGATTGTTCGGTGGTTGTAGTTAATAATAATAATGATAATCCATGTATTAGTTAAGATTAGTAATCCCGGCAATTCATGACAGTAGCAGAGTTGGCATTGCCATGAATCTGTTCCCTGAGCATCATGTCTCATGATAGGTGGGGCTGCAATGCTTTGGGTGACATCGCGGTACCAAACTTTGACAATACACATTTAAAGATTCGTCAGCTTCTTGCGACAGGGTATATTTAGCTCAGGTAATCCATCTAGTTTCTGAAACCTTTCTCCTTGACAACAGGACAATATCCAGTCCAACATATTCCATTATTTTACAGGTAGTGCAATTTTCGGTATCTGATACAGTTTGATAATAAGACGAAAACGTGCAAGCTGTCTGTTTCACTTTGCATGAGGGAGATCCATGTAAACATGTGATATACGCATTTTCAATATAAACTGTTGTGTGGCCCATAAGGGATTTGAATAGCACAGAATCATGTAAGTTACCAATCAAGAAAATCAATGTGCAAATCTTCATTGACGATCGGAGTATTCCAATGATAACAATGGGACATTGCCATGACATACAGTGCACTGCATTGGTCCTCCACACTGTTGCACACAAACAAGTAAATATGTGCATGGAAACTCTCAAGTGTCCACATGTGCTGCTACTAATGGTGCAGGTGCCTGCAACGCCTGCACATACATTGCACGTGTAGGCACGTGCACACCCACACACAAACACACATGCACATCACCATATTCATATCCCCACTCATAGACTCATAAATAAATAATCCCCTGTTCCTGTATTATATATGTACTCAGTCTCTGTGTCATTAGTTTGCTCTAAGTCCCTCTGTCTCTCTCCCTTGCTCTCTCACTTTGTTGCCGGGTCTCGGGTCAGCTCAGGCTGCTAAGAGTCAGACCATGATGCCAATTATCCACCGGCTTCACTGCTAGATGCGTGACACCCCGGCGTGGCGAAAAATACGGCTCATAGTCAAATGCGGACACAGACAAACAAACACATGCAGACACTCCACAAATACATGTACATAAATTCATGTATGACAAAGTGACACAAAGCAGAGAAAGCAAACTAGAAATTGTGTAAAAAGCTGCTCAGTATGGGGCTTGTACCTACGTAAGGTACTGGGGGTGATTTGTCTGGTTTCCTTAATTGTTGTTAATGTTTACACACGACACAACGCGGTCAACAACAATCGGTGCAACAGGACTGGTGAGCGGTGTTCTTAGGATGTCATTATGCAGCATCTCCGCTGTGCTAAGGTCTAGACCTGGGCTGTCATACTCATTTTAGTTCAAGGGCCACCGACGCTCCAATTTGAATGCCAGTCCAGCCAGACCAGAAAAATCATATCAATAATAACCTATAAACAACAACAACTTCAAATTCCTCTCCTTGTTTTAGTGCAAACAAGTACAGTTGTGAATCTAATGGACTTACTCTGCATCAACATTCAACCTGATTCATAAATGAAAATGTCTCCAACATAAACCAAGTACACGGTTTTGTTTCATTTTGCAAAATCGTCCCATGGGCGGGATCTGACGGGCCGGTTTCGGCCTGCGAGCCGTATGTTGGACCCCCCTGGTCTACGCTCAGTACTGACTGTAGTACTCCAACAGGCAAGATTGTCTTTGTTCAAAACCATTCTATTATATTCACATCAACGTTAAAGGTAATTGGGATGCTGCATTGTTCAACTTCTTCTAATGCTCTCTAGAAGGAGGAGGACCGCACATTATCCTTTAACAGCCTATGTTACATATAGGAATATCTTTTCAAATTAAGAGTCCTCATTTGAAAACTTCATTTCAGATGATTAGCACGAATCCCCATTGGTTCAGTCGCACTTCCATCGATCCACAAACCTCATGGCATCGATGCTCTTTGTAAACATTCCTACATTTATATAACATTTTAGAGAGGAGTACTTTCAGCGCTGACATCTCCATGGATACGAGCGCACAGCCAAGCATCCATGATTAATTCTATATATGAGAGACCGAGTGGGAGACAGAGTTGTTTAACCAGCCCAAGTAATTACTGCTACATCCTAATTTGGATTACATTTTTCTCTCATTGATCATCCAGCGTTGTGCCTTTGAGTTTAGTCGAGTCGCCTTAGCTGGACGCCAACTTGTGTGGAGAGTAGCCAGTAGTTTGTTAACTGATGAATATTTAAACTGGGAGATTTAATTCATAACACTAATCTTGCAACTTTAAGGAAATGGAAATGTATGAAAGTCTCCTGATGTTTCTACGTGGACGTAAACTTAATCGTAAAAAAAAGTAGCAACACTGAGGGTTTCGATGATGCATTCAGGATGGAGAAGAACGTACCGTCGCCCTTCTTTAGCTTTGCATGTAAACGGCAGACAAACGCAGCACATGGGAGAAAAAAAGCCGAACCCTTCAGTCAGTTTAATCAGGTGCAAACACGTTAACATACTGCCACAGCTTTAGCATCAAATCCTCTGTCCAATCCACCTAAATCCACCACTTTCCTCCCCTCTTTACCGTCCCACCCCTCCGTCATCCCTCCTTTAACCATGTCCTCACTCCCTGCAACCCAGATTGACAGACAGATTAGATTGGACACAGTTGACGGCGGTGGAAGCAATCAGATCTGGTGTTTGGCAGAGGTTTTGTTTGTGTAAAATGAAACACACTCACACACACACACACACACACAAACACACACACACACACATGCCCCTCCCCTACCCCTCCCCCTCCATAAGACATGTGCCATTGGCACAATTTCACAGGGCGATTACTATCAGGCCTGGTGGAGGTGTTCCAACATGTCATTTGTCTGTCATTTGTTTGTCAACTGACGACAGCTCCATGTCTCTCCGGTGTATTTGTGTGTGTGTGTGTGTGTGTGTGTGTGTGTGTGTGTGTGTGCTGCTGAGGATGCACATTGTTGTATACTTCCCCTCCTCTTCCCTCCCTGCAGCACCTCTCCTTCAGGTATCGTCTTCCCCATTTGATATGTGGGTGACATTTTTTGACAGCATGTAGATAGATAAGATTTGTTGCGCCTATGAGCCATCCAGGGATTAGAAATGCACACTGGCAGCCACTGTCTAGATAGCTTTCTCTGTGCCAATGTGAGATTCAACCAAACAGCCTTTGTGATTGTGATCTGTGTACTGCTCCTTAGTTTTGCATTGACTGTGACAAGTGGGGAAAAAAGCCACACGGCACTTACAGTGCTGCCCCGACACAAAGCTGTAAGCATTTCCAATTATATACATATAAGTGTGGATTTTCCTTTTTTTTTTAGATATAATTCTATTTTTGCCAACTTGCTCATAAGTAAACGATGTTAGATCAGGGCGCATGTGAGCTTTCCGTAATTGCCACCACCCATATGTGCCTGTTACCAAAGTGAGAAATAAAGGACGGGCCCCTGAGAAAGTCGAGCGTCTGCATATCTCAACGATTCCTGTGTGTGAAAGTTCACGTTGACCCAAAACAGAACATCCTAATGCCTGAAATCCTAACTAATTGAGGTGGAATTACACTAACTGACCCTCAGCAATACCAAACATCTGTTCGGCCTTTCCCTCCCCCTCTGCGCAAACATACAAATGGGCAGCAGTGTTTGCTCGGCCCATCCCTACTGTATGAATGGGGGCCTTTCCCCCCGTTCGTGGCGTATTGGCCGATGAACAGTTATCTCATAGCCTCTGTAAAATCAATCATGTCAGATTTGTTTAGATCCCGGGCCCCGGCGAGGGCTGGCGTGTTTATGTGAGCGGACTATCGCGGCGAGGGATGAGGGATGTGCAGCGAAGAATCATGGCATTCACATATCCACAGAGAGCGGCTTATCACTGGTGTTCTGGCCCAAGTCTTTGATGCTGCTGAAGTACGAATGTTAGCATGTGGCTGCTGAGGATTGAGAAGGGGAAGGAATCATGTGTAGCAACAGTGGGAAGCGCGCAGCTTCATCTCTGACATATCTCATGCATACATTTTTTGTCTTTGGCGTTCCGGCAGACTCTTCACTCTCCTCCTCCTCCTCCTCCTCCTCCTCCTCCTCCTCAGTGACCGCCATCTCTGCCGCGGCCCTGAGACATTACCAAAAACCCCGGCGTCACTGGCTCTGATTTATGGTGTCATTAATGTCAGGCTATCAGTGGACATGAGCGCATGAGACAACAGACGAACCGCCCCAAAAACAAATAGTTTTGATTAAAGTCAAGGACATTCCGTGCAGCTTTTTCCGCAGAAAGGCATTCATCACATTTGATGTTGACCCTCCCTCTCTCCCTCCCTTCCCTTCCCTTCCTTTCTCTCTCTCTCTCTCTCTCTCTCTCTCTCTCTCTCTCTCTCTCCCTCTCCCTCTCCCTCTGCCTGTTTGGTGATGGAGATGATGGTGAATGCTGCGAGAACCAGAGGCTGAGCTAACATAGATACAGACAGCTTACGCGAGAGGGGTTATACAAATCGGTGTGTAATACAAAGTTGGAACAGCAGCGAGTGGATTAATTGAACACTAAAGGGATTACAGTGTGGAGGTTTACGCGGACAAACACTGGGTCACAGAGCAAGGGCTTTATTTTTACATGGCGGGTTTGGAATCAGGTGGAGAGCCATGTATTTATCATAGGTGTCAGTTTGCAGCAGCAGTACGTCTTATTTCTCAAAACCTACAGCAATGATTCTCGACTGCGGGTCGCGACCCAAGAGTGGGTCGCAGACCCGTATTCAGTGAGTCGCAGGCCTTAAAAAGTTCTGAAAAAAAATCCTGTGCTTTTATTTTGAAGAGGGTTTTTTATGCATCAGAGTGCCGTCTTTTCACACTCCTTAACAGTAGGTGCCGCCATTTCACATTTCCACTTCTTGGTGTTTTATTAAAATGCAGCTAATTGAGAGTAAAAAGGAAAATGTACCTCTCTAGCATCGCCACCTGCTGGCACACTAACATACTGTGATATACTGTACTATCTTACCTCATTTTTCACTAAATCAATTTGAGAAGATGAAAATTGTCCTCGATTTAGGTTGCAGCTTGTCATTAAAGGTGCAATGTGTACGATTTTGGTCAATTTTATATCTCATAAAGATTAAAGAACAATCATAAACAGACATTGTCTTAAGTATGTCGAGTGAAGTCACAGTTACAACACGCAACTTCACCGGCAGATGCCACCAAATATTACACACTTTACTTTAAGGGGTGGTGTGATGGTGGGTCTCGAACCCTGACCAGTTGAGAAGCAGTGACCTATAGTATCAGTTGCCTGAGGACAACATGTGCTTCACTGCTTGTAACACACACCACAAAGTTTTGCATTTGGCCTCCGATCCAGAGTCCACGCCAAGACTTGGAAATGATGCTGCCAGAGTTATAGTAATAAGGAGATAACAAAAAAAATGGATACGCAGACATCGTTTACAGTTCCCTAAGTCAAACATCTGTTAAAGTGACAGGCGAAGAGGCCAACGTGAGCTGGATTCCACAGACGATGGGAAAAGCACTTCCACGCTAACTTTTATCTCCCAAGCAAAAAGCTTCTCGTTTGTGTAAATAGATCTTGCACAAGCCTTTTCTTCCTCTTCTTCTTCTTCTTCTCCTCTCTCGCTTCCCCCGTCCGCCCACCTCCGCCCACCCAGCCTGCACCCCAGACTCCACAATAACCCACAGGGTCAGGGTTCAAGAGGAAAGTTTAAGATGATGATATGAGAATTGAGAAAGTCCACAAACAAATTAGCTAAAGAGGGGAGAAGAAAACAGCACTTGCTTGGTTTCCGAGGTGGCGTGTAACTCGCAGGCCAAACACAGCCTGAGCCGCTTGTATCTGCACTTACCCTTATCTAATAAAAAGAGAGACTTAAGCTGTATTATTCTAATTCAGCCGCGTGTTAGTCTAAGGCTGGCTGTTTTCAAGTGTCATTTTGTCACGGCTCGGGAGGAAAAGTGTGATTTTAATCAGGGTGGCTTTAGGTGTTTTCCTGCGCTCCAGATGTTCTGCCTGAGAAAGCTTTTTTTCCCTCCTCCTCCTCCTCCTCCCCTCTCTTTTACTTTTATTTCTTCCCCTCCAATGGAGAAATAAGTGGAGGGTTATTGTGCTCCTCTCAAGGTCTCTCTTAAATGTCTCTCCCACTCAAATATTTGGACAGTCACAAGAGGAGAGAAATGTATCAGGTGCAAAGAGTGAGTGGGCACGCAGATCCTCAGAGGAATCTTCAAGACAGTTAGCACAGTGAGTGCATGCATGGTTCTAATACACGCATGAGTACACTCATTCCAGGGGTTATCGCTCATCGCCACCATGGTGGTTTCAGAATGACACCACTGTTCAGACACCCCACTTTGTAAACGTATATCTATGCATGCATGTATTCATGTGTGTGTGTGTGTGTGAGACTGTTTAGGGTTGAATCCTGGTCTAACCAGCCCCACATGTGACACTCAAAGAGGGTCTGATCTCCTCACCCCTGCTGGGACCCACACACCCCTGGTTCTCATTGACTTTGGTTTCATGCTCACGGGGCAAATGCAAAAATGGCAAAGGGAAGGGGGAAAAAAGAAGAGAGAGAAAGAAAATAAACATAAAACAGAGGGATAATAGTGAAAAATTCAAGCCATGTGCTTCTACCGCCAACAAACAACAAGCGGAGCTGGATGAGGGAAAAAAAGAGGCATCACAAGGTTTTTTAATCCTGCAAGTGATGTTTGTCCGTAAATGCTGCTGCTGCTGCTGCTGCTGTTGCTGCTGCTGTTGCTGCCTCTGTGAGGGGCAGGAGACACCAGCACTTAGAGGAAGTTGTGCTGACGCACAGAGAAAATAATGAGTCCCACTGCTTCATCATGGTGTAACATATCTCAGAGTTAACTTTCCACTTGTTTTTTTTGTTTTCTGATGAAACAGGTTTGACAAAGTGCACTCCAACTGCTTTTAAGGGTTATTCACAATGAACATGTGCAACGATTCTATTTACTTGGGGCTTGTCCATATCTGGTTGTGCTTAGATGTTGTGAATGAGAGACTTGGCTGCGCTCGGCTCTGAAACGTGGACCAGCCACCAGTCGCCGGAGCAGCGGCATAAATCTTCAGATCAGCCCGTATTGATAGGGCCTTGGCTACCGATTTGGTAACACGTGTGCATATCCATTTCCCTGACAGAGACTGATTGCACATGACTGGGGAGGTAATAGAATTGTCTTTAAGGGGCTGGACGTCATTTATTACTAGCAGAAGGTAGGCTACACCTGCGGAGTGTCCCATTACTCCAAATATCACTCCTCCTTTTGTCAAGTGCATCCTCCCTTTCTCTAATAGCTCACGGCAATATCAAAGAGGAAGTTGCCGAAACTGATTAAAACTGTATATCTAAAAACTGAATAAGCATCTGATGAATCAAGCAACTACATAAATCAACTTGTTTACGGATAATGACGTAATTTATTTTGCACAAATAGTATGTGTGGCAATCACTGTCTACATCCCTGCAACTGGGATACAGACATCAAGCAATGACTATTTGCTCTTTAATGTATTTGTATATCTGGCTGATTTAAAGGTATAGTGTGTAGAATTTAACGACATGTTGTGGTGATATTGCACGTTGCAACTGAGTAACCCTTTCCTTCCGAACATGTAAGATAATCTATGGATTAATTATCATTCAAACTCAAAGGATGTGAAGTTTGGCCATTCTGTAATTGTAAACTGAAAATGGAAATCTTTCTCTTACTCTATATTTTCATCAAAAGCTTCTCTAAAGACGGTTCACGACCCAGAAAACAAAGTTTGTGTGGTTGTTTATTCCGCAGTCTGACGACAGAAGAGATGTCGACACAAAGAACTGCACAGAACAGATGTTAAGTCAGTTTTTTTTCAAACAGGGAACAAATTATATTATTGTTTGGAACGTGCTCTCTGCAAGACTCCGACAACTGCCCCACTGAGATAAGCCAAATACCTGGAATTTAATAACAACGTATTAAATAAAAGCCACTTTTATGTCTTTCATTCAAAAAGTCCTCATCCATGGCGTTCTCATCATTAATGCTGATACGCAGCATGTCCCAATTTTCCTCCTCTCTCATCACGCTCTCTTCTCCTTCCTCTGTTCTTCTCTTTTTTCCCCCCCTCCCTTATCTCCTCAAAGTTTCTTACCGGGAGGGAAGCAGCAGCAATAAAGTCTGGGGATGTACCCCGGGGAACTTATTATGTGGAGAGAACTAACAGCGCAGTGTTTGCTGCTGTCTGTCTACCTGTTGGACAATCTGCCATTGATCTGGGAGGCAGGTGTCAATACAGGGAAAGAAGGCGAGACATCATTATCGTGGTAGAACTGACACTGCAGCACGGCCTGCATGCATGCAGAGCCTGACATCTGACATCTGCGGTGCCACGGATTTCATCCTCACACAAACTCGGCCTGACCTCTGGGGTCGAAATGAGACCAGAGAATTAGTGATTCATGAATTTCGGGATTTCGAGGATGGAGAAGAAAAAAGGTACAATGGGAAGATGATGTCCAACGTGATAATTACCAGCTGATGTGAAAACGAAGGATGATGACTGTTACAAAATAAGAGGTGAATCAAAGCTGCAGTGATTTTGCAGAATAAAAGGTCCAACGTGTAAAATTTGAAATCATTTTCATTCATATTGGAAACGGAAGCAAAAATAATCGAATCTATGAATCACCAGAATTTGCATCTTTACCTTGACCTGAATGAGGCCATGATATATGATATCAGAAGTGGCTCTCCTCAATGGAGGCAGCCATTGTGTGTGTTTAAACACAGCTTGGACACAACATATGCTTTGAATTTCAATGATAAGACAACAATAGGTTCTCCTACAGACTTAGAGGGAAAGTCAGGGGCATCACCAAATCTTAGATACTGTCCCTTTAATTCATTGTGTATGTTTTGTTATGACACCAAAAAAAAACAAAAAACCTACATCTATTTCTTTGAAATCAAAACAATATTTACAATAGTTAGTCAGCACAAAATACAGCCACATGTATTATGTAGCGGTGAAGCTGAACACAATGAAAAGTCCCTATTATGGTTTTAAACGTGAACAATTACAGGAGTTTTCCTGTAATTTGTCTCTGTATGAGGATACAAGTACACAAGTAATGTTCAGGCTGCAGTGCCACAGGATAATTCACAGGAGACATTATTAGTGAATGCACCATGTGCATGTTCTGCAGGCCACT
>JAFBJT010111995.1:22622-46707 GCA_016785325.1 Chascanopsetta lugubris | reverse complement strand
GCCTCACTCTGTCATCCATCTGTGTTGGCGCTTTGATTTGCACACTCACTCTGGCTGCGTCGCAGCCGTCACGCAGCCACTCAGGGCTGATAGAAGACGGGGAGCCCCGGAGCCTGTTCACCACAGGGTTTTCATTTTGTTTTTCTCCTCTCACTCCCGTCCTCTCTCTCTCTCTCTCTCTCTCCCGTCCTCTCTCTCGCTCCCTTTCTCTCTCTCTCCCTTTCTCTCTCTCGCCCCCCTCCCCTCTCTCTCTCTCTCTCTCTCTCTCTCTCGCTCACACACACACATACATTCCACACATGCAGAGAAGCAACAAGCTAACCCTGGGAGCAGCAGCGGCAGCGGCAACAGCTAGCAGACAGGAGCTAACTATCTGTCAGTGTGAGAGACGGAGGAGGACGAGGCGTCGTTGCCATGCGAAAGTTTAGAAACACGGTCCCACGTCTCGATTAGTCGCCGGAGCGACGCTTGACGAGAGTCGGGGCGGCGGCGGAGACCATGGGCCGCTGCGGGCGCTCGTAATTTGTTGACGTTTCGCGTTGTTTTCGAGGGCTTCAAATGTGCGAAAAGTCGCTCGGCGTGTCCTCGTCGTTGAACAAGATGGCAGCAGTAGCTACAGCAGCGGCGGAGGCAGCAGCGGCAACATCGACGCAGGATTTGACTGTGGTGCGGCTCCTCGATGCTAGCCTGTTTCTCGACGCCCTGGGTGATTTTTACTGGTCTTACTGAAGGTATGTCACTTTATGAGACCCAAGCTGACCGTGAATGTTTCATGTGTTGTGGTGGAGTTGTGTTTTTTTTTCCCGTCAATGTAACGCTGCGAGGACTTCGCTCGTAGCTAGCTTAGTTTGCTAACTGTTAAGCTAGCCAACTTCACTTTGTGGTCGTAAAGTGACACGGGCTAAAGTTTACGACTAATCAACAGTGTGGGGTGAGATTGCCGTTGATGTTTTGCCTTTTTAGAAACAGCTTTAAATTTTTTGAGAGGGTACATGCTAAGCAGCGTGATTATTTACACATATTTCGAACACAATGTGTATATATACAATTCACTTCAAAACGCTTTACAACACATTTAAATTCCCTTACTTTATTAAATATTAACTTTGTGTAACCCATTATTTATCTGCCTGTCGCCTACAACATGGGTGTCAACAGGTGTCGAGGCTGCAGTTGCCCTTCCCCCAAACACACACACACACGCACACACACACACGCACTACTCCTCCCATATGTTAACTGTCTCTTAGAATGATTAGCAACAGGTTGTGTGTTCAGCTGGCATTCCTGTTCAACAGTGAAACACACACACACACACCTTGTTGTCATGACTCCATTTCAGGCTTGAATCTCATTACACTGCGAGATATCAGGAGATCTAGTATTGCACTGAGAAGGGAGCGGAGGTATGACAGCTGTCTTTGCAGGCGTCCCTTTAAGAAGTTGGTGTATGTGGCTCTTTGGCAGGTGGACAGGCACAGACTCAGATCAGCTTTAGGGCAATTCAGCTTTGTGAGTTGCATCCTCAAAGTTTTCTCAAAACGAGTCGGGTTTCAACTGTGGATGGGTAGCACGCTGAAAGTAGTGTCTTCCAACAACTGCACCTCTTCTGCCTCCAAGTTGCTGTTCTGAGGTAGAGGGCTGTACATTTGTTTTTATTGTCGACTTACTAATGTTGTTTTGATCAGTTCTGAACTCTGAAACTAGATGTAAATCCTTAAACTGTCATGGCAAACGTTTTCACATGTGTGAAATCACGTAGTCTTAGGACAAATTGTTATTCCCAGTTGCATTCCCAGATGTTCTAGTCATGGACATTTTGTCAGTGTGTTCTATTGTTACGTTGGAGCTCAGGCACACCCCTCTGCCTGTCTCAGCCTGTATGTGACAGCTCAACTAGTAAGGAAAGCCACTTGCCTCTCAATGGGTGTTTCTTGTTGAGCAGAACTTTGTCGTCCCAACTTTCCAGAGTTTTTTGTGTGTGTGTGTGATGAAGTCTTGTATCTGGATTAATCTGAGTTTATTGTTTGATATTAAATGATGTTCCCTGTAAAAGTTTCATTTACATGTTTTGTTTTCAATGGGGTCATGCAGAGAAACAGAATGATCCTCTTGAATTGTCAAGGGACTGAAAACAGAAATTGGAACTGTAAAACTAGTAAAACTAATACTAATTAATAGTAATGAAGTTACATGTTTACCCAGGATTTGGGACACAGAATATTCATGAAATAAATGACATCAAACACATCTACCTAAGCAATCTTGTGTCACACCTGGGGCCCCATTAAAAGTCAATCTAACCAAATTGTTCTATATTGAACAGAGCTTACAAGTCAGCTGTTAAATGCAAAATGTTTGAATTTCATGGCACTGATGACATTTATATTCAGAGTTAAATGAAGCATTTGTTGCTAAGTGATCTCAGTTAATGGTAGCATTGAAGTAGAGCATTTCCCAGCCCATAAAAGGTTGTTGTATGTCTCACCATTATATTATCAATTTTGTTCAGCAGCCATCAGACCACGTGTTTTTACTTTCTTTGATGTTTTTATAATCGTTAATGAGGTCATTGTTTGATGTCCAGAAGACGTAACAACACAAAGAATGTGCACGTCACATAAAAGGATAGATCACCTGGGTTCTTACAGAGATTAAGTTTATCGACAGTTGTTTATGTGTAAAAGGTCTGTCTATTTATAATGCCTGAGTTACTGGACACTCATCATGCCTGATGGGGTATCGTTTCCCCCTGGGGGTACTGCTTGCTTTGCTGTTCTAGTTTGTGTGAAACTGACCCTTCAGTGTAGCGTGCAGGGACAGGCCAGCAATGCATTGGGCTTCCCCAATCTCTTGTTACAGCAAACCAGTTCCCTTTTCCAGTAATGGTGGCTTGGACATATATTTTCTGTGGCAGCTTCTATAGCTGTTGTATTTAGACTGCAGCGATGTCTGTGACAGGTTAGGGGCTATTTTGTTTACTTTGAAATTTGTTGGTGCACAGAACATAGCTGATCGTCTTGTAGTTTGTAAAAAACTAAACTTTACTAATCTTTACTAAACCATGTGCTTTTTGGTTCTTTCTTAGGTATGGCCTCACAAGTCTTGGTTTACCCACCACACCTGCACTCAACTCAAACAAGTGCCTTAGGAATCAGCAGAAGTTCTACCAGCAGACACACGGGCGAAGTCCACCACAGTAATAACACCAGTAGAGCCTTTCAGCACCGGCCCCCACTTAAGACCTACGTGATTGGAGTGAACTACGGAATTGCCTATCCCAACAACGTTATCCCGTCCTCAGCCGGTGCTGATTCAGGGAGACAACACGGGGGATTAGTGCCTGAAGAGAAGGAGGAGTGGGCCTTGCAGTCAACAGAAGTTCAGAGAGAGGGGAGACAAACAGAGGGTCTATCTGGGATTCAGGATCAGGGGACTGTTCACCATAGTGGAGTTCAACAGGAAGTGAGGCCTCAAGGGGACTGCAGAACCCTATCAACAGGAGGTCTGGACTGTGAGCTACTGAGGAGGGGGTGCGTCAGAGCAGAGGAGGAAGAGGACAGAAACGGGAGAGTACAAGCCAGAGGGGGGGACGGTAATCTCAAGAACACCGGCACCACCAAGAGATGTGAGCAAAACAAGGCAGGTGAAAGTGGAGAAGAACTGCGGGAGAAGAACTGCACTGAAACCATGCAGATAGTGGAGGAGGTATCTGCCTTACCTTCACTTCCTCCAACTGCGGCCATGTTGCAAACCAGCACTGGGAATAATGCAGACACTGTCAGAGGAGGGGGCAGAGGAGCACTGCCTGTCCAACACAGCAGAGTTGATGCAGTGACAGACATGGGAATCGGGGTGGACAAGGCTGAAATCAAGCCCAACGGTAGCACTGAGGCAGTGGCAGGAGCTACAGTGACCAGAACCGGATCAGGAGATGGGGACTATCAGTTGGTCCAGCATGAGGTTCTGTGCTCGTTGAAGAGCAGCTACGAAGTTTTAGAGTTTCTCGGACGTGGCACCTTTGGTCAGGTGGTGAAGTGCTGGAAGAGGGGAACGAATGAAGTGGTGGCTATAAAAATACTGAAGAACCATCCATCCTATGCACGTCAAGGACAGATAGAGGTGAGTTACATGTCTTTGTCGTGCAAAAGCATCATTGACGGTGTCGAGTTGAAATTGTTGGTTAACTGTAAGCCTGCCAGAATGGTGCTGTAAATTCTCGAAGAGTTTGATTTGGCATTGCACCAGTGCCTGACAATGCTGTATTCTATCAAAATGTTTATTTCACTGTAATATTTTGTTTTGCTCTCTGAGCTAAAACTTTTTTTTTTTGTCCTCCCTCTTGATTTTTAACCTCCAGGTCGAGATCTTGGCCCGTTTGAGCAATGAGAATGCAGATGAGCACAACGTGGTGCGTGCTCTGGAGTGTTTTCAGCACCGCACTCACACCTGTCTGGTGTTTGAGATGCTCGAGCAAAATCTGTACGACTTCCTCAAGCAAAACAAGTTCAGCCCACTGCCACTGAAAATTATCAGGCCTATTCTGCAGCAGGTAAAAAAAAAAAACTTGGTTACACTTAAATGCAAGTAGTGTAAAAAAAAAAAGAAAGTAATGCCTGATTTGTTCATATTTTGTATTATCTTCTCGTTTTCTGTAGGTGGCAACAGCATTGAAGAAGTTGAAGTCTCTGGGTTTGATCCATGCTGACCTTAAGCCAGAGAACATCATGCTGGTAGATCCCTCCAGGCAACCCTACAGGGTCAAAGTCATTGACTTTGGCTCAGCCAGCCATGTCTCCAAGGCTGTTTGCTCCACATACCTACAGTCCAGATACTACAGGTGAGGTCCTTCACCTTCACTTGAGCCTCTGGATACTCTGTCATTCAGTTCAATTCTCTGTTATTAGTTCATATCTACTAAAACCAAATTAGCACCAGTATATTATGAGCATATTCTGCAGAAAAGCACCTTTAGAATCTCATCCTGCTAATGCTCGTATTGCTCAGATTCTGGTATTGAGAAATTTAGCAGACTGGGATGTGTCAGTGAAAAATATACTCCGCCCTTCCCAGGTCTAGGGATTTCTCAAAGATGTCACTACTGTTTAAGATAGTTTTTTCGGACTTTAATGCATTTATGTACTAGTTTATTTTAGCTTAGGTACTAAGGCAGAATACACAGTGGTTGGGTCTGAGTTTTGTTTTTACTGTAAGGCATAATTCATTTTGCATCAGCAAGTCATAAGAAACTACCCAGCAGTGGAAATAATTATTCTTTTATTGTACGAGAAACCAAGGAATTTAGTTTGAATGAAAACCAGAGTTGTTCACCACAGAGGAAACTGAGATGGTTTCGGTAGTACAAAATGTTCAGAGGGGAGATTAACTCGATAGAACATTTTTAGGAAGATCAGATGTCTGGAAGTGAAATGTCATGCCATTTGTCATCATGATATACCAACACAGTGAGCTGACGCAGTCCCACGGTTATTGGTTGTTTGTGTGTGTGCGTGTGTGTGTATGCCTTTCCCACAGGGCTTAGTGAAGTCTTGCCTCAACTTAATATGTTTGGGCCTCATCTGTTCTTATGTAATTTGTGCTAACCTGCACACTCTCACTTGGAGTTCCATAGCACCCTCCTCCCCTTGTCCTCTTTGCCTGCTTTGTCTCACTCATTTGCCTTACTCCCTCTTTCTTTTCTGCACATTGGATTTTTGGGCACATGCCTGCAAGCTTATATGTTTAATCTGTGTTCAGCGTCACACCCTGAACTCTGCTGGTCTTACATAACTCGTAGAGGAACTGAGAGGTGTATATGAGGAACAGAGTCATGAAAAAAATCTGACACGTCTCCGGAGAGGGTTAGGGGAACATACTTTTGAAACGCAGCCAAGATGATATAGATATAGTTGTGCAAGGACCTACTGGAGGCAAAAAAAAAAAAGGCCTAAGTGCAACATTGCATCAACATGAAAACCTGTTTTGATGTATATTGTACGCTGTGCATTTCTTCACTTGTTTTCATGTCACTGACATGAGTGGCACATTTTATGGCATTTAAGCTCATTTCAAAAGCAGAGTGTGTACTGCAGGACAACAGGGCTTTATTCCTACCCGCAAGTTGTGGCAAGTCGGTCGGTCCGGTTAGGTTAACTATTACCAACTCTTCAAACATTGTGCAAGCTCTGAAAAATGCTGTGTAGTTACCGTGCATGTCAGCAGCTGATGCATCGCACACACCCACCATTCCACTCTTTGCAACCCTGATTTTATTACACTCTATGGAACACTGTCATTTCTCTGTAGTCGCATGTCATTTCTTGTGGAAAAAACAAGAATGGTGTCAAAACCTTTTCCTGAAACAAATGACTTTGGACTCAGTTTAGTTTTAAAATGTAGTTTGCTACTGCTGCAGATAAATAGCCACAAGCTTCATTTCCCCTTCATTTTTTTAACCTCTCTTTCAACAATTTTAGTGAATCACAATCTGTTTTCGTGTGTCACGTGTCTTGAAAACGATGACTTCATACACAGGGTGTAAGAGATGAATCATGCAAATGGCTTCAACTTATGCACACGCATGTTGCATCAGACCCAAACATTTTTAATCAGCTTTGTTGTTTTGCTCGCGCTGTTTTAAACATCTGCATTCGGGGGTTGACAAAGTAAAAAACAATAGTAAGAGATGATTGTTAAATCCAAACCTATCATAGTCGGTGAGGCTTGGTCATGTTGAAAAAGCTCATTTCTGAGGGAAACGGAGGCTGCTTGAGAAGCAGCCTGGTGTTCATTGTTTCCGTTCAGCAACTCGGACTAACCCTTGATTCAACATCTTTGCTCAAGAAGACTCAAGCCACTGTCTGTACCCTCCTGATCTGGGTAGAAAAGGGGGGGTGGCTGCTGTAGCTGTTACATAATATGGAAGCTTTGCTCTCTGTTGACCTAGTTAAGTTTGTATGGGTGTGTGTTCATGTGTGCTTTAAAGAGTGTGTTTTGCGTTTGACTTGGTGTCGACAAACGCTGAGATCATGGTGCAGTTAAAAAGGGTCCAACACTAAATTTCAGGAAGGTCGCTCAGGACACAGAAGGCCCAGGGAAGAATGTGGTATGTGAAAATCCACATTTAGATCCAGGAAAAAACATTCAGACATTCCTGTGTGTTTCAGGGTGTGTGTGTGTGTGTGTGTGTGTGTGTGTGTGTTGGTGTGTGCCCCTGTTCATGCAGCAGCTGCCAGGGCTGGATCCTTCATGTACGTTACACCATGTACCCTGACGTGCTCTATAACCGTTCAGATGTGATAAAGAGCTTTTCTGGTGATATACAATTGGTGTGTCAAGGCTGGAAACTTCAAGAAACTGCTTTGGTCCATTATACCCCATAACTTGGCATTTCATGATGACATGGCAGCACCCATTATCCCCCATCTTCCCATCTCACCTCAATCGTGTGTTTGTGTATGAATTCATTTTGTCATTTTAATGCGTGCTGAGCATTAATGGGCCTGTGTCTGACTTTCGCTTTTGTTCATGTGGAGACGCCACCACAGGCACTCTGATCACATTTCAGTTTCTTAGTTTAATTAACAGGATTCAAGAGACAAAGTTTGAATGATACCATGGCAAGAGGATTTTAAAAATAATGTTACACATTACAAACGACTGAAGCAAAGTGAATAGCTTAATTTTGGCATTGGTACATTATGTACCATTGCATAATGTTTGGTTCAGAGAGCAATGTTTGTATGAGTGAGGTGTCTTTATGTTATGTTATATTATATTACATTATAATATATATATATTATAACTGGAAAGTGGTTTCCAGTTGATATTGTCTCCTCATCTCCATAGCTCATATTGTATAATGGCTGCACTGTATTGTTACCATCGTGAAGCTCGTGAAAAATGTTGGTTTTGCCACAGTGGGTTGGAGGTTTCTTTTTCTTTATGCAGCGCTGGGGTTTTCCCGGGATTTTCCAGAAGTGTAGTCAGTGGAAATGCCAGAACTGTTTCTTTGATACAGTTAAATGAAAATGTCCTTTTAAAAGCTCGCGTAAAAGGACAATTTGAGACCAGAACATAAATACAATTCTAAACGTACTTTTTCCATCTGTCACACCCACACAAGCGTGAGCTGGCAACAGTAGATGTTTGTTGATGCTGATGAACAGTTGCTGGTTTGCACAGTTTGTTTACACTGTGTCAGTCATATCAGTGGATTTGCTTGGCTTTGAATAATTTCCTTTGTTCTTCCTGCATTTACATTAACGGACCCATCCTTCACCAATTTGCATGTTACTAACTGATGGCATTTAAGTCAGGAATACAATGGAGAGAAGCATACGCTGCTTGTGGTTGGCTATGGACGTGGCCTCGTTTCAGACTTCCTTCTTCAGCCGCTCCATGGTAACAAATTGGGCACCAAACCTGTAACTACAACCACTATGTTAGTGAGAAAATGTTGATTCAACAGCTCAGACTTGTTTGCTTAAAGAAACATCAGGGATTTGGTGTAGAGGCTCCACTGTCACACACGGTGTAATTATGTTCACTGGGCCATAAATCTTGATTACATTTATGGGAATTATTGGGCCCAGGTGGATGTTTGCTTTCTACAGAGTGCCACCCGAGTTTGTAATGAAACTGACACTTTTTAGATGAATTATGCTCTCAATGGACCAGAAGCAAAACCCTAAGCAGAATTCTCCCTCAGTCCTATGGAAATACTGGTCAAACTGCTCTGAAGTCCTCCTGTGAGCATGGACTCTGTTGATGGCTCTGACAAGAAGCTATTCATTTATTGTCATGCCATGTAATGTGTTGTTACCATGGTAGCATGACACAGCAGGGCTGGGTGAGGTGACCGCTCTGTCTTGTGGGGGCCGGTGACGCAAAGCTACCTCCCACAATGAAAACGGAGCACCGGGCTATGTGAATAATTCAGCTCAGCGGATCAGGTGGAAAGGGAGACGGGTGCCGTCTTAGTTTGCTACCATATTTTACCGAGCTCCGTCGAACCTGCGCGTACTGTAGGTGTGAAATCGCATACAGGAGGTGTTCTTTGACACCAGCGTAAAGAGGAACACATTGTACATATTTGTACATCAAGAAGAGTGTGTAAACCCGGACCCTAAGCGCACTCTTTCAGCCAAGTCCACGCCTAAAAATAGCCTCGATAAGGACCGAGCACTTAATGTATTTGGGAAATTGTCCAGCTGAATAGCTGCGAGTGTTGTGATGAGATGTATGTTGGAGTCCGTGCCGGCTGCTATGACTCATCTATGTTGACAACAAATTATATCCACCACTATCGGTCGTTGATGTATTTCTGTAAACATAACCCTTAATTACACATTACAGGGGGGGGGGCATATATTTTGGTAAAACAAACTGTAATTCAGCCCGTCTGGATAGATAGGTGTGAGGGTGTTGCACACCTTTAATGCTGTTCTTTCGACATCAGGTCATCTTAGTGCTTCGGGATGTTTTTGATATGTGATCATCGTGGATTAGTTTCTCGTACATGTGTAAAAACGTGATGATTCCTGTCACATCATGTTGAACATCTCCCACAGGCTGAGTTGTTTCTGTTCCAGCAGTGTGTTGTGCCTGCTGCTCTCTGGTATGACTGGTTAGTTCTGGAACCTGGACGCCAAACACCTCGCTCTCTCTCTCTCGCTCACTCTCATGCACCCTCTGGTGTGTTAGGTGTGTGCTCTGCAATGAACTGTATCATCTCTGGAAAGTTGGGGCAATCGCTGCCACTTAATAGTCACAATAGCTGCATCGCTGGGAACAGCAATACACATATACATGGAAACCTGTGTGATTATTTTTGCCCCTTTTAATCCGTTTCTCACAACTGTGTTAGCATATGTTAATTTCGCCATAGATTAATGGGCAGCTACACCCCGAGCCTTTGTTTGTGAAGCCTGTGGATTTAGAGATATTTATTTATACAGAATAATCCTGTCGAGGTTTAGATGCGTTCTTTGAAAGGAATCCCGGCTCTGACCACAATATCATGTGCTAGGGTGTACAATACAAACATGTGACAAAGAATAGTACAAACAATGTTATCTTTACATCAAGTGCAATGGTTTAGTCCCACGCTAACAATAGTAGGCCTTTAAACCAGTTAAAGTAACTCTATTTATGGTTGAAATTATTCACCATTTACTAGTTAGTTTTAGGAGTGCAAAGAATCACAGATACAAAATGTTATAAAAATTGCCTAGGGATTGGGGGCCAAAAATGCTGATTGATATATCCCTATTGAGTTTTCTTAAAATTACTTCACATATATTGCCACTTTATTTATTGTTCATTTCTTTCTTTTATAGTAACTTATTCAATTGAAGTGTAATTTATTGTGCCATTTTTTGGCAAGTGTTTAAATGTGACATAAACTCCATCAGTCCATTTTATAATACCTTTTGTCATTTTGTAAATTGCTTTTGCTTTGTGTCCCCGCAAAGTTATTTAGTGGTCTGACATCTCTTTCTTTCTTTGGGGAAAATAACTCTGGTAATCGGTTGCACTTTAAACTCGGGGAAAAAAACTCAATTGTTGTCTGGATCGTTCCGTAAATGTTTATGGCAGTGTCTTCCCTCAAGGCTCCTTTTTGGCGTTGCATAACTTGCCCTCTTCCTCTTGACGGAGCAATAGGAAATGGCAAAGTGTAATTTCCTCCTCTGGGCCAATGACGGGAGAAAGAACAGCCTGTACTGTGAATGTGATTGACTTGACATCTGCACATATAGAATCACACGTTCGTTCACAGTCATAAACACATAGCTCGATGAGCAACGGTCCCATTTATCACCTGTATTACTGTTTCATTATGGTCTTGTGTCAGCCCGTTGCCTGGCAACAGTCATTTCCCTTGTGGTCTTCACAGCAGTGGTTGCTATTTGCAGCGCTGTTGTTCAGCTGCTGTGTCCAGGCCTAATAGCCCATTGTTTTCTTCGCGACCTCACAATACTGCTGCATGATTATCAGTTCCAGTTGAACTGCAAAGTCCGTTCTGTGAAAGAGATTTAGTTTTTTGGTGCTGTAACACCTTGTGCGTCATAAAGGTGTAAAGTTCAGTTCCCAGACTGTGTTCGTGATGAGAACATTGTTTCTTGTGTAGAAAAACTGTGCTTTTCTTCATCTTTACTCAGTTTCTCCTCTCAATTTCTTAACAAGCTAAACAGGTGGAAAAGGCTTACCCTGCTGTGACGCAAGGAAGTTTAAGGCTTTAAAAAAAATCAAGGCACAGGTATTACTGAAACAGAGCAGTCTCCAAACTACTGTGTGTGTGTGTGTGTGTCAAGATTAGGAAATTGGTTATTGACTAATGTGATAACATTTTACATTAACATTACTCAAATCTCAGTGAATACATTTAATTTAGTGAATTCATCGTCATATTCTGTTTGTCTTTTTTGGATTAGTGGCTCCAAGCTTGAGTTTTCTGTCCAGATAACCATCACTGTATTGACTTTATACCTTGAGTCAACTCTTTGTATTCATTTTTGAAAATGACCACTACCCAATGAATGATCAGATGCATTTTCAGTTTAATTTAAAAAAAAAAAAAAGTTTTTTTGCTCAAACATCCAACAAAATTATCCTTCCATGTCCCTGTAATGCACCATCACCATCTCCTGATGTTTTCTACCTGTCATTTCTCTCAACAGAGCTCCAGAGATTATTTTGGGCCTGCCTTTTTGTGAGGCCATAGACATGTGGTCACTGGGCTGTGTGATAGCTGAGCTCTTCTTGGGTTGGCCTCTCTATCCCGGAGCACTGGAGTATGACCAGGTAATACTTCACGCACACACGCAAGCACACATGCACTGTTTTCACAATAAAACAATCCCAACATGTACTCCTCACCAGACCTTTAAAAACTCTTGTCTCAATCTCTGGCCTAAACCCTTTAAATTATGGGGACTGGCAAGTATGTCGTCACTTCCCCAAAAATATCTCCAGTCCGGAAGATCTTCTGTATAACTCAAAACCAGTCTGCACAAAAATAGAAGGAGTCCACACTGTCATCCTCAGAGAGGGAGGGAGATTTATCACCTCACTGAGGGGGAGAATGCAAAGAGGACAAAATAAACTAGAATGGCACTTGGAGCACACATACTTCCACCAAGGCCCATCAGTCACTTCAAACCACAGAGTCATGGATTTCAGAACTCGATATAACCATATTGTTTCATGAAGATCCTTTATGTGTCCCATGGGAATACAGTAAACTGCCACATCTTTGAATAATGCTCAAAAGAGGCCAAAAAAGAAATCTTGGTATGCGTTCCGAAAAATGAGTGTGTGATTCAATGCGGCTTAATTGCTTAATGCTGTGGAACAGCTGGGCCTTGTCGGAGGCGTTTGCGTTTGCTTTCTGACTTACTAGTTAAAACTTGTTGGGAGAGGCCTCGTGTAAAGCCTGGGCCTGCGTCTGTCTTTGGAAGTTTTGTTTTTTTCGACAACGTGTCACTTGTGCGGTCCAGCATGAGTGAGCAGTTTGAACAATCATAGGTCAGAGATTGTGACTGATAGAGCTTAGATGAGCAGTGACAGCGCATGCACACGCGCACGCACACACACGCACGCCCTCATGCACATTGATCCCCCAAAAGCATGCTGTTCTGTGCCAAGGCTGACTGCAGTTCCACTCTACACAGCAAAATGTATTTATAAACATAAGCCTGATGGTAGACGTGTGCTCACAACACACACGCACTACACACCACACACATACACTGTAGTGGGCATTCAGTGCACCATCAGCAGGTCCAGGCCAGTCTACGTGTTTTTGCTGGGCTGTATTCATGCACGTGTACTCATTTGAACATGAACATGCGACAAAATCCCATTACTAGGACTTGTAGTGATCAAAGAATTGATGGAGAATCAAAGTATGTTCATGGCGAGAGGCAGCGAGGTCAGGATTGACTGAATTATGGAAACGTTAGCACATATTAGAAAAACGAATCACAGATGGGTCACTTCAGAATACAGTGCTTTTTAGTTGAGTTATGGCTTGCAAATCCAATTTCTGGAAGGGGCATTAAATCAAGCAAAAAAAATAAACCTTGACGAAGAATAATAAATCAGTTATTGTCGGTGAACTAAACCATTCACTTACTTAAAACTCGAATGAAATGTTTGAGTGGTAACATAATACTAGTAAAAAAAAAAGACAGACTTTGAGCAGTTTCCTGTTAGCTGTTGAGTGATATCAATCACACAATCTGATCATGGGCCTGTGGTACTGTGAAGTTGTGTGTGCAACAAACTGCCTGGCATGCAATTTAGCACAGTTAGATTGAAGACAGACCTTTATTTTATTCTTACCATACATGTAAACACTGGTGGGTTTTGTGTGTTCACTGGTGTGATGCAGATGCCGCAGTCATGAGATTTACATTACAGGTCGAGGCATTTCCCTCTGCTCCTTCAGTAAATTGAAGACACGAGGTTTTGAGGATACTCATCTAGGTCAAACAGACACTTAAGTGTTGTGTCTCAGGCCACACCCCAGGAAGAAGTGTTCTTCAGCTATGCAGCAGTTAGTCATAAAATGAATCCTTGGTGAAGGAGTTAATTCCCAACCGTGTCAGTACTGCCGGTATTTTTGAAAAGAAAGATTTTGATTGTGAGGGTTCGTTTGATATTCCTTTCACACTTTTATTTCAATTGATTATGTCTGAGGTGATTTGCATACTTGGATGTTTTTGATTTGTGGGGGGAAATCTGTCAATGTGATGGCGACACTTCTGTGCAAGATGGGTCTTAATCACATCAGCCATTTTGTCGTGGAACAGCGCATAAACAAAGGTGTCGGTCATCACAGTTATGAAGGCGCTGTTCCATTTGATTAAATCCGTCATTCAATTTGACTTGTGAGTAGTCCTGACTGATGGTTAGACATCAAAATGGCTGCTGTGAAAAAACCTCTGAAGACACAGGATGTGCCATCATCCCATGATGATCTATAGTTTGTTACTTGTGTCAAAATCACGTAATGAACGTCGGTGACATCTGATTCTTGTCTGTGTTTAGCTTGTTTGCCAAGTGCCTTGGCTCTGTGGAGCATTCTAGCTATGCAAGTTTGGCAGAGTAGTAAAGGTTGAAGTGCAGGGATTTCTCATGCTGTATTAGGTAACAGATAACCTAGAGCTGCCTGACAGAGCACAGCATTTACTGATCAACACTATAACTTATGTTTGGTCATTTGTAAGTAACGTTGTACATCATGTTGTTTTTCAGCCTAAGTCTTGGATAGATCTGCGCAACCATCAAAGCCTCGTTCTTTGTTTCTCCCACAAATACTGCAATTTGAACTGTACTGTATTTGAACTTTTCTCTTGAACTTTTCTCTGTCGGTTTCTTCTCTTCCTCTCCCATCTTTTTCTTCCCACATCAATTGCCCCGTTTTCTGTCTTGTTTCCAGATCCGGTATATCTCTCAGACTCAGGGCCTGCCTGCAGAGCAGCTGCTTAACAAGGGGACAAAGACGTCTCGTTTCTTCTCCAAAGAGTCGGACTCTCCCTACGCGTGCTGGAGACTCAAAGTATGTGGAGAAAAAAAATGAACAAAATACTTGCACACATCCTGCTGTCAACTGCACATTATTGAAATGGCATACAGAGCGTCAATGTAAAAAAAAATAAATGTAAGTTTATTTATTGTTTTCTGCAAAGCCCTGCAGTCAGAAGAAAGAGTGGCAGAATATTCCCAATAGGAAGCAGCTGCATTGGCTTTTCAAAACAAGACGATGTCTGTACACCTTGAGGAAAATTCAAGGAAATGTGAAACTGTGTTTAGACTACCCACTGCGCTCATTCCTATTAAATAATAAATGAATGTGAGCCCTATATTTATCTATGCTGGCCAGCGTTTTGGCTATGTAGACATTCATAGTTTGCCCGGACTTCCTCTGTTTGTTTTATCTGATAATGTGACCGTTGTTCGTAATCATCCTTGCTTTTTTTTTTTTTTACATTTTAATTTCTTTCCACCAACATACTTGAAATTCTTGAACTTATTACCCCCATTCCTCCTCCAGACAACGGAAGAGCACGAGAAAGAGACAGGACTGAAATCCAAAGAGGCGAGGAAGTACATCTTCAGCTGTCTGGATGACATAGCACATGTGAGTAACAGTGAGAGCACCACACCCATACCATTTATTTAAAAAAAAAAATAAAAAAAAGGTACTAAAACAAAACAAAAAACCCATCTTTTTAAATTTTGTCGCTTCTCTGTGTGCATGTGTCCATTAGGTGAACTTGGTGCTGAGTCCTGACCACAGTGACATGCAGGCGGAGAAGGCAGACCGGAGGGAGTTTGTGTCTCTGCTGAAGAGCATGTTGCTGATAGATGCCGAGGACAGGACTGTTCCCTCCACTGTCCTCAATCAGCCCTTCCTCACCATGACTCATCTGCTGGACTACCCGCATAGTAACCAGTACGTTTTGTATCAGCATCCCTAACACAACACATGCTGGTTTGAACTGTCTTGTATTTCTCCATAGTAACGTCCTCATGTAAAAGTTGTGTTTATGACCTTTAGCATGTGGATTGGAACACGAATCGTCCTCATTGACATCATCAAAAACCCTTTTTGTGTGTGTGCCAATATAACTCTCCTCAGATAAATGGTTAAAAAAAAAGCAAAGAAATGAAACATGAAATGTTACATGTGTTTTCAAGTGTCATACATTTTCCCTTCACTCAGTGACATCTCCCTTTTTTGTCTCCTTTTAGTGTTCAGTCATCTTTCCGCATCATGGACATGTGTCACAGTGGCCCCACCAATGCAGTCTTTGATGCTCTCAACCAGAACACTGTTCATTTCTCAAGACCCCATGTGCCCCCCACTGTCTCCTCTGGCCTCCCTATGGGCTACAGCAGCATACCAGTCCACACTCAGGTCAGATTCTGGAGTTGTTAGAGCAAGTTTACCAAGGCCATGCTTTTCCTTTATTTTAGTCAATGCATGAGTAATGTTTTATATCGATTTTCCCAGAACATAGAACATAAAATATGTTCGGTGCCTGGTAAAAAAATAATGTTTCCCTGAGCTGTTTGAATAACGTGGCCCTCCTCTGGAGAGAATCTGTAACCACATAACACCTCAAAAAACTGTACTCAGAAATGCCAAGTCTCTGCCTTTTTGTTTTTAATCATCCGACAATCGTATCCCCTCTACATATAATTTTATTTTTTGCTTTTGATTGCTTATCTTATCTTTATCTTGCTCTCGTGTCGTCTAACCACTCGCTCTTCTTTTCTGTCGTAGGCTTTAACCCAGTCAGGTCCCTCAGTGTTGCATCCAGGGCTCGCTCTAACAACTGGTAATGGTCAGTTTGGATGCGGCGACTCGTTCCCACCTGCGCTCCTCCTTTGTCCTCCCACCATTCAAGGTATTCAGACGTACTGTATCTAAAATGGGTCTCAGTCCAATCCCATGTAAATTACTTGTTCTATTCACATTTGTTTTCCTACTGCATAATTGACATATGGATTGTTTTCTCGTTTCTATTTAAGGTAACCTTAATCAACCAGCGGGGTATTCTGTTCCAATGGTGACTCAGGCTCCTCCCATACAGCCTCTACCAGTGAGACCTGGTGTCATAGCTCAGGTAGGACACTTTAACGCATGGGTCCGGCTGACCTTTGTTTTGCTAAGGCCTTCATCAGTCTAGCAGTATTTTGCATGACAACATTCTGTTAGCCTGCACATGCCGGCTGTAATAATAAATAAAAACTTGGATCTTGTCTTTCCAAAACTTGAGCCTCTCCAACATGGCCTTTGAGCGTTGACTTTCATGCCCTTTTTTTGATGACCGGATAGAAATCAAAATGATATATATATATATATATATATATAGCTTTATATATGATTACACATCACCCTTAATTTCCCTCCTCTGTCCCCGTAGCAAGCCTGGTCCAGCCGGGGGCAGCAGCTCCTTGTTCCCGCAGCCTGGCAACAGATGACTCCGGTGGGTCCTCCTCCTTCCCACCCACCTCCACCACCATCCTCCTTAACCAATGACACCACTGCTGGCCCACAGAGGATCAGCGAGTGGGGGTGAGTAACCAAGCTCAGTTCTACAAATGTCTAGTCCAAGAAATTCTCTGTTAGCAATTTTAAATATACGATGATAAGAAATTGTTTTATTTCAATTGTCCGGCCTACACTCTAATAACAATCTGTGATTATTACTGACATGTAATTAAAGATAAACATTTACATTTAAGAATCTGTTATTAAAAGGCCTTGCGACGAAGCTATGTTGAATTGATGTGTTATTATAGGATTTGTTTTATTGCATATTTTTTTACTAAATTTATAAAATGGCTTTATATTTGTTCAGCAGGAAAGTACGTGCCCACAACAACCACTACAGCTCGATGATTCAGCAGCCTCTCCTTACCAATCAGATGCCAGCCCTCTCTGCTCATCAGCCAATCAACATCGGCATAGCTCATGTTGTGTGGCCCCAGTCGGCGAATAAAAGGAACAGACACAGTCAAAACAGGCAAGACTTTGTCACTTCGTCAAAGTGAACCAACTTTGACTCGTTTTATTTGTGGTTAACAAATTGACTCTGTTGTGCATAAAGGAACCTGTCCCACTCCAGCAATATCCACATATCGGCATGCCGGACCCTCAAAATGGCTGATGTTGTCGGTGAGGCAGTGTCAGGAAGGGAGCAACCTCAGAGGGAGGCACCTCTGGTGGAAACCAGGAGGGTGGATGTTCAAAATACAGATGAGGAGGAAGAGGATGCAGAGGAGGACGTGAGCTGCTTTAGAGAGGTTGCGCCGAATGGCAACAGACAGCTGGACCTGTCCAGTCAGCAACAGAGAGACGTGGCGGTCCTGATGGGTGACACACCAAGTCCCGCTACCAGCGTGGTCAGCATTCATAGCGAACTGACGGACGGAGAGGAGGACGAGGAACCACAGAGGTGCTCTCTGAGCGGGTGAGTAACATCAGAGACGGTTAATTGCTCATTCCAATCGCTATCTATGACAGATAATTTATACCAGCCCTGGTCTGGCCTTAGAAAAACGGACCAGTTTGTTTCTGTCTGTAGGTGCAAAGAGGAGTGTGCATGTGAGGCATGCAGAAACACCAGCGTGTCCATGGAGAGGGTATGTTCCCTCAGCAGCCCCGACAGCAGCCTCAGCACCAACTCCTACAACTCCAACTCGCTTCACTCCAGCCCCTCTCTCTCGCCCTGCAAGAGACCCAACAGGTTTGTAGGCGTGCTTTCACATTCGAATGAAACTCTGACAAATACTTCATTTCCCCTCTGCTCACCGTTTGTTTTTCTGCTGCCCTCAGCATGTCTGAGGACGATGGACATGAAAGTGGCTGTGACACTGTGGAAGGTTCCCCGACATCCGACACATCCACCTCCCCGCATGGCAGCAGCCAGTACCGTTACCTTGACAATAGTAACCACAACAACCGCCCACCCTTGGCTTCCATGGTTGCACCGCTGCCTACTCCTGCAGTGCAGGGCAGGGGTCCCCATGGCGTCAGGACAATGGTGGTTCCACCAATGAGAGTGCAGAACAACAACAGTCAGGTGACCGAGAAGCGAGTCCAGAGAAATGGTCAGTGGATATTTTTTTTTATCATCCCCGCAAATGTTTGTGCTCACACACGTTCACTGATAATGTTTTGTTTGTACTCACATTGCGTATATTGTTTGTGCACTGACTCCACGAGAATTTCATTTCCATAAATGTGATTCCGCTCGCCACTTGTGGTCTTCGCAGGTCATAGGGAAGCAGTAGGGCCTTACTGCCCTCTTGTGGGTCATAAAGGCTTTAACAGGTGATCAAGAGACATCAGTAGAGAACTTGCTTCTGAGTCAAATACTTCAGAGATGCATCCACTGTTGGCACTGTTCACATTTCGTGACATTATTCACAAAATGGCTTCCCATCAAAGCAGCAGCTGGCCTCAATATTTTTTTTAATCAAATCAATGTACATGTGTGAATAGTTCGATGACTTACCACCTCCTGTAAAAACATGGTGAAACAAACATGATGAAATTTTGTTTTTGTGTGTAGGAGTCGGGGGGGGGGTAAGGTGGATGCATTTCATTTGGTATTGGGTCAGAGCCAATGTTTTCTCTACTGATTGTTGTTTTACAGGAAAGGTTGCCCTCAGACACTGATCTGAAATACATTTTCATTGTTCTCTCCAGAGGTTTTTTGCATTGTTAAATGTTAAAATGATTTCAAAAATGATTCAGATCTGAGTCTTAGGATCAACTTTTATCCTCAGGTATCTATTCTGAGTGGCAAAATTCTTCCTGTCTTTCTTCATCTTAAACTTTATAGATATTTTTGTCTCTCTTCACGGTTCTAACTACGACTTTAGAGGAGAGAAGTGAACTGTTCCAGACATATGAATAATTTGCAGAGGTTCAAGTCATCAAAGTTCGAATGGATTTAGATTCTGTTAAAAGTCACTGTGGCCGTTTTCTCTCTGGTGTGTGAACTTGTTTGTCTTGGGTTTGTCGATGATCCTTCTTCCTGCTTCTCTTTCTGACTCACATCTGTCCTCTCTCTATTCCAGTCTCAGAGTCTTGGTCCCGGTCCAAAGGGCGTTGCAGTCTCGTAGGACAACAGAACAGTCCCTCTTCTGCCCCCCTCCTCCCGTCTGGCCCCCTCATGGTCAGGCAGCAAAAGCCAACAGGGCAGCACCAGCACCCCATGGCGTTTGGACAGGTCGGTTCAGATATTTTCCCCACTCTCTCTGTCTCTCTCTTTCTTTTGTAGCTACTCGCAAATAATAAATATCTGCACGGGGGAAATTTCAGGAGCTGAAGCCTCAAAAATCTTTGGGGGAATTTGAATGGGAGGAGTTCTGGTTTGTTTGACAAAAATGATAAATCACACTCTCTTCTCTCTCTGTCCCCCAGATGCAGCCGTACGGTTCAAACCACAGCAACAAAGAGTGGAACGGCAACTATGGGCCGCTGCGACCGCACGCCTACATTCCCCCCACTATCCACACCCACACCTTCACACACCTGCCGCACAGCAGCCCCACGCACGGCCCGGCCGCCCCTCATACTCACACCCAGGGTCTTCCCACGCACACCCTGCTGTCCTACCCATCCGGTGGCCCCCTCACCGCCACCCACCACACCCACCCCATCCTGCCCTCTCGCCCTCCCCCACCCCCTCTCCTCCAGCACAGCTACAGTCTCTCCCACACGCAAGGAGGCACCATAGTTCACCAGGTGACCCTGGGCATCGGCACCCACGCCCACCACCCTGGACATCCCGCTCCCCACCCACACCGCCTCCTGCCCTCCCCAACCATCCACCCACACCACCAGCCCAGCTTCGCCCACCTCCCCCACCAGTTCAAGCCACCCTTCCCTCCGCCACCTCCCCCTCACCCCTACATGGCCTCCCCGGCTGCCTACACCGGGTTCCCCCTGAGTCCCACCAAGCTCAGCCACCACCCCCAGTTCTCCTACATCTGAGGTCCAGGATGGGGCTGCAGCACTTCCTCCAGGGGAGGAGGGGCAACGCAAAATGGAGTGGGGGTGCTACCTGGGCAGGTAGAGCAAGTAGCAGAGCACAAAATGGACACATGTGATGATGAAGATGAGAAGAAATTTGTTCAGGAGGATGGATGGATAATAACGTGCGGCAGGAGACAACAGTGACCACGCTGAAGAAAATAAGCAGTTTTATAGAACCTCATTTGGAAGTTCTCATCAAAAGTCGAGAATCTGAGAGACATCCTGCAAATCCTGTCAACAAAAGGTGGAAAACCGTGATTGATTTGCAAAGCTTTATAAGAGAACATTACATGAGTGAAATAATTCAAGCACGATGATGGTGTTAAGGAATTGTTCATTAAGAATATCCTTTGCACATTACCTCCCGTCGTTTTGGTGATCGTCGTGTCGTGTCGATGATCTATTTTGAGGCTGGAGACCATTTGTTGTCATTGTTGCTGTGGGATCGCTAAGCCTCCCCCATCCCTTTATCTTTGTTGCCTTGTAGCACGTGTTGGCCGGTCAGATCTGTTCGTTAAGCCATCCCAGTCCGTATTAACCGGGACAAGATGCTCCTGTCTCTGTTTCAGGCAGACTTTGCTGCTGCCGCCTCCTAGTGCCTTAAAACCAGAGTCTACGACGTTAACTTCAGGAGCTTATAGATTGTACATTTAAATGGGCTTTCAGCACTTAACCTTCAGACTCTGATCACGATGGGCTTATTAGATGAACACGAGGATAACGCATGTGGTTGTGGTTTTAATATCAGACTTAGTTTGCTTTCTAACTCAGAGTATGGATTTACTTTAGCTAGAGGCTGCACATTTAGGGCTTTGACTGAATGAGCTTTTTATGTACATAAAGAGTGATTTGATATTTTGATAATCGATTTCTATTCACTATAGTACTTAATTCATAACAGTATTGTCACTGTTTACTGTAACTGCAATACAATCTAGATAGCCTCTGGGTTGCTGTGTTTTTATTATTTTTGCATTTAGGTTAGACTTGCAGCAATGCATCTTATGTGTTAGATTTGTTTGGGAGTGGCATAGACTACAGAGAAATAAGTTTTTACTTTTAAATGCTTCTCAGTGTTTTTGAAATAATCAGCTTACAGTATCATTGCTGGGCTATTGAGTGTTAGAGATGTACTGGTAATTGTTAAGAATATTTGTGAAATTATTATTTTTCTCTCTCAATGTATTGAAGCCTGTTGTCAGTTTTGATACATTCCTTCAGGGTGGATGCATAGCCTTGATTTTGTGTGTGTGTGCGCGTGTGTGTGTTTATGTTTTTGACTTTCAGTGTGTTGTAGAGCTGCGTCTTTACTTGTCGTCATATCGACTGGTAATTTACTCCAATCAGCACCAAAGACTGTTCATTTATCAATTCTGAAGCTTGGTTGATACGACTTCTCCCCTTCACCTCCAGCAAGTTGTTGCAGTCATCAAGATTGGAATATATTGAGAGATCTATTTTAAAACAAGAACTTGGTGAGGTTGAGGTTTATTTTTCTGAGCTATGTTTGGCAAATTGTATTTGGAATGTATAGATAAGCTGCTATGTACTGATTATCTGCCACTTCGTAGCTGTGAATTTAGAGGACTAATCTCATTCTGGCCTGCAACTCTCTCTTCTGTATTGTAGTTCTGACGACTAGATGCGATGAAAGTGGATTTTATTTTGATCATAGAGTATAATGAATGCTATTCCTATATGTTAGTGCCTCTGTATATCAGCTTTGTTGTTTTGAAGTGATTGTAAACTGCTGTAATGGAAGTTTTCTTTTTAATTCTGTTGCTTTTTGGTGTGTGTGTGTGTGTGTTTGTGTGAGCGTGTGAGTGTGCGTGTGTGGGTGTCTATTTAGCATCAGTATTTCAAACAAAGGCTGGGTTCACTCTTTGATTCTGTAACCAGTGTGTTGTTGATGTATTATTGTGTTTCACGTTTGTTTCCTCTGATGACACAGCTTTTTATCTCCGTTATTGGACTGTATTTGCGACTCTTCGTACTGTACAACTCGGTGCCTTTCTTCAAATAAGTGGCTGATGAGGTGATGTCTAGCATTGATATCAAAGTGGTTGGAAATGTGTTGACTTCAATTCCCCTCTGAAGGGGATCAGCCCCTGTTTTTTCACAAATCACAAAACCCCCAAAGTTATTTGTTTGACTAAGATGAGTTACAAAAAACACTCACTGAATCCTAAGAAAGTAAAAGTCAGGGACTGTTTTACTTTGCTCACCAACAACACCAAGCAGTACTCATAAACACGGGGCCTGAATACTCACAAATGCAAAGCTTTATTCACGAATGTGTTTGTTTGTTTTTCTCGGCTCGCAGATGAATTTACTCGTTATGTTTCCGACGGCTAGACAGCATTTTTCTTGATTCTGAGATTGGGATGTTGCTAGTTCTTGTATGCAGCTAGATGTCGCCATGTGTTCCAGTCAGGGGTTCTTTCAAAAATGCTTTATATGTCAATCATACTTAAAGTGTAGGTCCAAAGCTGTCCCACCCTCATCTACTCATTGTACTATGATTTATTTAGCTGTTTTGCTTGATAAGTAATAGGAATTTTTTTTTGTGTGTATTTGTCTAAATATTCTACTGTGTTGACGATCCCTAAATTCGTGATAGGATGTGCACTGTTCAGCTTGGTGTGCAGTCTTACATTTATTACTAATAGATGTGTGTGTCACAGGACAGTGATTTATACCTTCTTTTTTTTTTTTTAAACCCTGTGGTGTGCAGCCTCGCTCGTCAATATCTCTATTCTCTGTGTGTCGGCTCGGCACCCTCGATGAGATGAACATATGTGCCCACCTCAGCGATGAACTGCACCATAATCCCCCGCCACATTGGGTTGATTGGTTAGGAGAGATAATCCCATCTCCCTGCAGCATCAAAGTCACCAGAGGGTCACACACACACACACACACACACACACACACACACACACAGACAGTCCCACATTCACCAAACTCAAACAAGCACAGAGAGCCCATCCGCCTTAAATGTGATTAGCAGGACCTTGGACTGTTGTGAAATTAAAACAAGGGGGTAGAATTTATGATTTTTAAAATAGTTTTAGTCCCCCTTACAAAAAGATTCATAATTTAAGTTGTTTAGATCCAGACCCAGCAGTCACACCCATACACAGACACTTTAATCCCAGAATTAGGAACCTTAAAAGGTTCTCCTTGTTCTCCTAACCTTTTATTTGAGAGAACATTTAAAAAAAAAAAAAAAAAAGAATGATTGAGTGTGATTGATCCAGTCATTATTCCCTAAGTGATCGGGGAAATTGGAGAAAGTTTACCTTGTAAACTTAAAGCCACAATTAAGAAAATGTAAAGTGCTTTTTGAGCTCATGTTCCGTGGATATTCTCAAGCAAGTTGAGAAAATGAAATTGAATATAATTTACTCCGTCATCATATTTGGCCTTTAAAGAGGAACATTTCAGTCCTTGGTCTGCTCCTACCCCTCACTCCGCTCCCCCCCCGCCCCCCTCCTGCACCCCCCCCACCACCCCTCA
>JAFBJT010111995.1:0-14676 GCA_016785325.1 Chascanopsetta lugubris | reverse complement strand
CATATTATATCATTTTATCTATATATATATGTGTATATATATATATATATATATATATATATACATATTTATTTTATTTTATTTTTTTTGTACTTGCAACTCCAGATGTGGTGTGCTTTGGATAGATGTTGCAGATGTTTGTTATTCAGGCATGTGTCACCTTGTGAAATTCGGTGATGTTTTTAAATACTTTATAAGCCACACCTGGCTTTGTTGACATATAGAATACCTGTTTTTATACATAATAATAATAATAATGATTGATTTTATTTATATAGCGCTTTTCAATGACCCAAAGCTGAAAAATATTTTTATTTTTTTTTACATTTTAAGGCAAACCTGAACTCTCCCTGTTTATCTTTGTGGTCATTTACCTTTTTAGGGCTATATTGAGGTGATGAAGTGTAAGCGCGTGTTTTTATTTTCCCCTTCAGTGACGAAGACCTGTACAGAGGAGCGGAGGAGCTCTCAGAGTCTCAGCATAACAAACCAGGAGCGCCGGGTTCCTTTGAATCCACACGTCAGTACTTTCAAATCAACTTCATTTAACTGGCATCAGAGACAACGCCACCCTTTGTTCTGTCATGCCGGAGCCACACAGTCCTCTTTTTGTTCTGTCCAACATGTCGTGTCCCTCTCCTCTTTCCCCTCCTCAGTTTTAAAGGTGGAGGACAGATGCAGCTTGGCCCCGGCTGTGGACGTGCTGACGTACAGCGAG
This sequence comes from Chascanopsetta lugubris, assembly GCA_016785325.1. NCBI lineage: Eukaryota > Metazoa > Chordata > Actinopteri > Pleuronectiformes > Bothidae > Chascanopsetta > Chascanopsetta lugubris. Next base: position 13,958 of record JAFBJT010111995.1, on the reverse strand, counting down.
CGAGAGTGGAGAGGAAACACAGCCAAAAGTGCTCTCATTAGAAAGGTCAGTACATGGAGCTCTGAAGTGTTTTCAGATTAAAGCTACTCGTTCTTTTTTTTTTTGTCTTTTTGTTTCTTTTTTTATTTTTTATTAATGACTTCCTGTGTCTGCGGCTGCAGGGTTACAGAGAGATGTCCCAGACGTTCAGCAGCCTGAGGAGGGTGAGGGGGGACAACTACTGTGCGCTCAGAGCCACGCTGTACCAGGTCCTGTCCCACAGCACCCAGCTGCCTGCGTGGCTGCAGGACCACCACGCTGCCATGGTAAACATTCCGCTTGGAAAAGATGGGATCAGTTGACTGGTGCTTACCGCTGCGTTCGTGTACTGTTGGCAGAACCAGGGGAAAGTAAGAAGAGCTCTCTGCCCCGATTTTCGGAGTGTTTGGTTTATTTCAAGGTCGTTAGCCTCGGTTTTGAACATCCTAGACCAGGCAGAAAAACAAGCACGACTTTGCTCTTTTTTTTTTTTGGTGGTGTTGTCATGTTACATAATTTTTTTTTTTTCGGCAGTTTAAGAGATGAAACTCGGTTGTGTTGGTTCCAGTGTTTGGCTCAGATGAACTGATGATCAAGGGTGAAACCATCAGCATTGTTAAATCACAACAACATTTAAGAGAGACAGGAGCAGCCAAGGTAAATGCGAGTGTCATGAGCAGAATGCTGCTGTTGGCGGATATTTGAGCTGATAATTGAGTGCGTCACCTGAAGAACCGGTCTGACGCTGTGTTCAGGACCACTATCTCATCCAGACTTGTTTCGCCATCGGCTTTTGTACATCAACAAGAGAGCGAGTCGCCTCACTCTGCCACTTTCAAGTTTTGTTTATACGTCTGCTGCAAGATGAGGTCACATGAGAGACGGAACGAAGTCGTGCACCATAAAATTGTGCTGTTTTGCTGATACTTTCTAATGTTGCAGTGTTTACAGATTTCTGTAGATGTCTTACATGCGGGTCTGCTGTGATGAACCTGAACCAGAAATCACAGGTGTTAGTGAGCCACTTCGCCAGATATGCTATGGAGGCTAAAGGTCCATTGTAATTAATCCGTGGAAGAAATAAGAAGGCAACCAAAAAAAGCTCCAACGTGTGTAATGTCTGCATTAATTCAGCTGATGTCTCATTTCATAACATCAATATAATTGTTTTTTTTTTTTTCTGTTCAGCTTCCTGAGCAACTGGAGGCACAGGAAGGTCTGATTAGTCAGTGGCTGTTTCCTGGAGCGTGTCTGCAGGGAGACGGAACAGGAGACGTCACCCAGCAGCTGAAAAACTACATGGAGCTCCTCAGAAATAAGGTAGTGGATCTGCTCTCTCTCTCTCTCTCACACACACACACACACACACGGTGAGAAAGTATTTTAAAGACGTGGAGCCAGAAAACCACAGCTCTGTTTATAAGCCATCCCTGTACAGTGAGGGTATTGATACTCGTCTGCAGGGCCCTTTTGGAAGTGATTGCTTCCACAAGACTTTAAAAGTAGTGCGTGCACTTGATATGAGTTAGTCTTTTTCTCAAAAGTAATAAAAATGATGTCCTTTATAAATTGTTGAAAATGTTGAAAAATGTAGTTTTTAATGTCCTAAAAATGTAGTTTTTAATGTCCAAATTTTTTTTAATAAAATCTGGAATTCACCCCTTTAACCAGAATCACCCACAGGGCTTCATGCTGGTTTCAGTTCCACAACCCTAATTATGAACCAGCCGGTGTGTTCACACCCAGAATTAATTGGTTCCAAACCTGAAAAGTTTGTTCTCAGCTGGAACCAGAAACGAGTCTGTCTCTCTGCAAAGTGTGACCTCATCAGTGGGCGTGTCTTACGAGTGATGAGAACCACTGAGATGAAAAACAAGTTGCAACTCAAGTAGAACCAAAATCAGGCCATTAATCAACGCAATCTGCCATTCTAACACTGTTGTTGTTTACACCCGCCTGCCTACACAGAGCTCAGAACCTTTGAGCAAAACATTGGTTCTACTCAAACGGGACTGGAGCCCCGGAAGGCAGCATGGTTCTGAGACAACAAGAACAACCCGGTGTTTATTTTAGAGGCTGGATCCGAGCCGAGTGTTAAAGCTGCGTATCTGGCATCACATGAGTGCGCAGAGCAGCAGGTTCCTGGTTTGACTCCTGACCGTTGCCCTCCTTTCCCCCGTGTGCGTCTCTCACCTCTCACTGCTCAGTCAATGGCAAAAAGAGCCATCGAAACTACACCTAAATCTTGTTTACCTCGTCTAGTAATAGCTGTTTACATTTGTGATCAAATTTGCTCATCGCAACAGTCATTGATGAGTGCCATCGATTTCCCCCAGTGGCGGGCGGCCGTGGACTGCTCCTCGGCGGCAGAGCGGCTGCAGCTGTGCGAGCGCGTGTTCCAGGGAGGCGAGGAGGAGCTGGGCCTGCTGGAGGCGCTCAAGCTGCTGATGCTGGGCAGAGCGGTGGAGCTGCACGGCCGCATGCAGGCTGGCGGGGACGTCCCCCTCTTCTGCTGGCTGCTGTTTGCACGCGACTCGTCCGACTGCCCGCGCTCTTTCCTCTCCAACCACCTCAGCCACATGGGCCTCAGCGCCGGACTGGAGCAGGTAACGGAAGCACACTCACTGTCACGTAATCCGTCAGCTGCACCTGTTTTAAAGGGACATCGGGCAACGTTTTGTTTGCGTGAGATCACTTTGTCATGGCAACGAACTGGCTTGTGAGAGGGGAAGTGATGCCGCTGTGACACGTATGATGTGGACGCTTGTCCTGAGGCTGTAGTCGTATAGAGTTCCAGTTGGATCTTAAGCCAGCACATGGAGTGCACGATCGAATGATAGAGCTGAGAAGGAGTCACAGCAGGTCTCCAGCCCCAGTTGGAGAGAGAGAGAGAGAGAGCGCGAGAGAGATAGTGCGAGAGAGCGAGCACAGGTGGCCATGACAGATAATTGGCCGGCTTTGTTTTGTGATTATTTTTGTTGTATGGATGGCGGGTGACTCTCGGCGCGTGGCTGGCGTGACACTCGACTGCTGCAGGTGTCACTACAGACATTTTTTGCAAGGCTCCCCTCTGCCCCATTTAAAGGATTACCCTGGGTCCATACCGTGAACTGCACCTGCAGCAAAGTTCACAGCGTGTATATAATTGCGTTATGGTAAACAACACTTATGAATTGTGAAAATTGCAGCGGAGATTTTCGAACGGTGAAATTGTCAAAACACGGTCACAAAACCAACACTTAGCGGGCGGTGTCATGGGACAGGGCGTGTAGCCTTCTCTGGGTGCGATGGGGAAACGTGTCTGTGCCTGTGCCGCCCTCTGTTTTGGAGCTGCAGTTGCTTCTGCATCATGGGAGTCATGAGATGAGGAGGCTTCAGCAAAGATATGATTTTCCATAATGAGACTCCACCACGTAAACATCATGTCTGTGTGTGTGTGTGTGTGTGAGTGAGAGAGAGAAAGCCGCTAATTAAACTGTAACCCTGCAATTCCCCCCCGTCCCCCGTCCCCCCCCGTCCCCCTGCTCTGTGCAGGTGGAGATGTTCCTGCTGGGCTACGCCTTGCACTGCACCATTCAAGTTTACAGACTGTACAAGGCCGACACGGAGGAGTTCGTCACCTACTACCCCGACGACCACAAGGACGACTGGCCGTCCGTGTGCCTCGTCACCGAGGACGACCGCCACTACAACGTCCCGGTGGTGGAAGCTGCGGAGCCTCACGACGAGCTCGACTCTAGCTGATGCCGCTGCAGAAAAAAAAAAAAAAAAAAAATCTCCTGCCATAGAAACAAAACACACCTCAGGTAGATCAAGATGAATAGATTTACACCAATTAAAGGTACAGTCCAACATTTTGGGGAAGACACTCCATTGTCCCTCAGCTTGGATTTTTTGGAATAAACATATCTAAGTACTGATTTATCAGCTAATATGTATTTAAAGGTGAAGTAGGAAGGATTTATGGGTTGGTTTTATTCACCACCAGACAGTAGGACTTGATGAGCGTGCCACATTATGTCACACACTAAGTTAGGTTTGCTTACCTGTCCAAACGTTGCTGCCAGAAACTCGTGATACACAAAAAAAACACACAAAAACATGAGGATACAGGAAGCGAGCCGCGTCTCTGCAGATAAACACATCATCGCACACTTCTAATGGCTAATTGAAGATCGATCACCTCTGGCAAGCGCCATCAAAAGGGGATATTGGAGACATGTGAGGTCAAACAAATCAATGAAGGCAGAGTTTCTTTCTGTTTGGACTGAGCCAGGCTAGCAGTTTCCCTCCATTTCCAGTCGTTATGCTAAGCTAGGATAAGATAAGCAGCCGCTCCCTCACATACACTGAAGTGAAAGTGGGTTTAATCTTTTTATCTTTCTCTGCAAGACAGCAAATGAGTTTCCTGCCTAAACTGTTGGACTGACCCTTTATGAGAAATATGCTGATTGAGACCCTGTACAAGTTGTGGTTTACACACTTCTGTACACACTGTACTGTATACAGAGTTTTCTATTTGAGTACATGTACATACAGTAAATGTGCATCTTAATATTGTGGGAAATATTTCTGTTTGGTTTTCCAAAAAAAAAGAAGAAAAAATATGCCCGCATCTTCAGAGCAGCATTTATAGATCTTATCATTTCCTCTTTAAAATACAGAGGAAAACACAGTTGGGCTGCAGATGGCGCTGAAACCATCAGATGTTTGGTGTTTACACTGGAATTTGGGCACTTTTGATTTCTATGTTAATTTATTCTTTTTCATTTTGTCTGAAAAATGCTTTTTAAAGGACGTGTGAGCGTCAAGAAGTCAAGCGGCTGAATTAGTCTGAGAGGAGTTTGATGATTTATCAGGTTTACACCAGATGGTATCAGAGGACTCGGAAGACTGATCAGCCTCTGTGTCAAAGGTTTGTATGTATGTGTGTGTGTGTGTGTGTGTGTGTGTGTGTGTATGTGTGTGTCTGCGAGTGTGTGTCAAACTCAATGTGTAACATGCTGCCTTTAACCAAGCTGTTCTGAAGGGAAATAGAAAAACAAACACGTGCCAATGTTGCTTCAGATGCTGGCAACAGTCCAAACCACCAGCCGCTGGATTCAGTCAACGAGGCTCGCTTGGTCCTCCATGTTGCCTTAGAAATAATGCACAATAAGAATGAATGTTGGGTGATTCCAGAGCAGGTGATGGTGATGAGGACTCAACAGTGAAATCAGTGATTTTGCCATTTTGCAGGACTGATCTTGCACTGTCAGATTTTTTTGAATGGCATTGAAAAATAAAAATGGAGGTACAATTTTTTTTCTAAATGTATTTTGAGTTCTTCATAACCTTCTCTTTCCATCTATGATCATTTAGGGGTCGCTGGAGCCGATCCCAGCCACCACTGGATGAGATGCAGTGTAGAACCGTTCATGCAAACTCCACACAGAGGTCTGAGCCAGGATTCATACCAGCAACCTACTAGCAGTGAGGAACACTTATTTTCCTGCAAATGTATTGTAGGAATGTTATATTAGAGCGATGTGCTGTTCTTGAATGACAAAAATGCGCTTATGGAGGACAGCGGTTCAATCCCTGTTCCCTGAAACTACATTTTGAAGTGTCCTTGGCCAAAATACCGAGCCTTAAATTACCTCGTGGCAGCTGTTCTGCCCGTGTTGGTGATAGAAAGAATGGGGGAGTGGAGAAGCACTGAATTTGAGAATGATCAAAAGTGCTGTGTAACTATTTACATTTGTTTTCTAAGCTCCTTCTATGGCTGTGTTATTTCTGCCATGTTGGATGTTTGTTGGTTCGTAGAAGAAAAAAAGAAGTAATTGGCAGTAAAACAAGGGTTAATAATAAAGCAATTTATGTCAAATAAGAATGCCTGTACAGTATATACAGTACGTTACGACAGTCTGAATACTACCAGGAAAACGCTTGGCAAAAACAAAAAGTAGATGCGACTCCCAGACTGCATGAAAAGTGAACAATCATAACTGTATTCTGTAACACGCAATGATATACTGAGGGATTCCTGACCCCTCGAGGCAATTAAATATACACATTGCATTACCTATATAAAACAACAATACTCTGTACACCATGGTTTTGTAAAATACGATTGCACAACCCAACAAGTCCCACAACATGTCTATATTTTAATTCAAGCAAGGCCTTGCCACTTAATCTGGATAAAAACAACATAAAATAATGAACTCTGTAATTTGGCAACTCCACTACCACTCCACAGATTCCAGCCGGTGAGGAGGAAAAGTCTCTCCTTCGACGGGTTTCCCTTGTTGACCAGTAAACACGTGATAAGTGGTTTATACAGCCGCGAATGTGATGATGCAGAACTATTGGAAACGTCAGAAGACAAAGGTCCTTACTCTGATGGATGAACACTTGGAGGTGCATGGCTTTCTTTACAGTGTGCATTTAAATGGTTTGTGGGGTCGACGTGAAGAAGACCTCGCCTCTTCCAATCCACCGAGGGAACCTCAGAAACCAAAGTATACTGGAGGCGTCTCTCTGCTCTCCGGCATCGCCACACTCAACGGCCTCCTCCTCCTCCTCTTCAGCAAAGCTCCACCTGAAGGTCGGCTTTACCTCCGTCTGCCATCCACAGTTCACTCCTGTTCCTCCTCCTCTTCCTCCTGGAGCTCCTCGATAGAGTCCATCTGCGCCCTGGAGCACACCTCGCTCATCGGGGCCGAGTCCTCGCCCTCCACCACCAGCTCGTTGGACATCTCGTTGTTTTTCTAATGGAGACGAGAACACACGCTTTGAGGATCTAAGGCCAAAAGACTATTTTCAGGGTTTCTGCTGTATGTGGACACCACCCAAGTCAAGAGACAGGCGTGGATTCATAGCTACAACCATCGAGATAATCCAACTCTTGGTACGGTGCAGCCTGGAAATACACAACATGAATGGGCCAGTGAACTCGGCACATCCACTGGGTTATGTTTTCACCCCATCGAACTTTTTAAAGGAAGATAATGGGGCAAACAAACTACTGTACAAGTTGCTGTAGAAGGAGGCTTTGGTGAGGATCTGGATCAAGGAAAGGATTCAGCATGTTCTTTCTGTGCATGCTTTCATGGTTGGACTACTTTCAATTGCATTTTTCTTCGAACTAAACTAAACATGACCATCATAAGTCAGACACACCTGGTTTGAAAATGGTTGTGGGGGGGATTTGTCAAAAGAAGAGAAGAAGGCATGTTTGAACATTTGCAGTGACCTCAACCGAGCTGTTCTCACCTGTTGTCGATAAACATAGCACGCTGCTATAGCAACCATTGTCGACTCTCCTATGAAACCGGCCAGGAGCGATCCAACCCCGAGCGTGGCCCCGTGAACTCTGGGGGGGGGGGGGGGGGGGGGGGGGGGGGGGGGGGGGGGGGGGGGGGGGAAGAGTGTTCAGCTTGATGTTTACATTTGCAAATATCATTTCCCAGTCAATTTCTTAAAGACTAAAAATGCAACAAAAAGCATTACAGAAGATTACAGAACAGTCATAAAGAACAGGAGGCCCGAGTTACAGAGCTGTGACCCATGCGACCCTGACTGTGTTCTCTGAAGTGTTGACTTACCCCATATAAGGCAGCACAACTAAACTGGTGATGAGGACAATGATGCGGAGAACCGAGCTGGGGGCCAGCACAAAGGTCTTTTTCAGGGTCATGAGCCATCCAGTCAAATGAGCCCGAACAGTCACTGCAAACACACAGACTCTAAGTGGAAACATCGCCCCACTGGTCCCGGATACGCCCCAATCAAAGGCACAGGAGGAAAGAGAAGTGCAGCTGGAGCGAAATCATGACAATCGAGTGTCTCACCTGGCAGAGGAAAAAAGGAGAAAATCCGAAGCGGGACCACACACAGCTCAGCGAAAGCGTATTCCACTCCGATGACATCAACCAGGATCTTCTCGGACACGTGTGGGCTCCAAAACACCACGAAACAAAGCTGGGCACAGACACAAATTGAATTATTTGTTTGCACCAACAATAGAGTCGCCCAGGACGCTCCCTCATTAGATTTCATTAGTTCATTAACTGGAGAGGTTTCAGATGGAGCGTCAGTCTTTGAAGCCCACATGAAACGAGCCAGCGACAATATCGCTGACAATGTTATTGTTTCTAGAGGCAGCAGGCGAAATTACCAAAGCATCTCCAGGCTGGGACTGTGTGATCAGGACATTAAGTAGCGTCAAACAGAAATAAACCTGTCTGATCTGAATATGAATACATCCATTTGTTTATAATAAATGGAAAAAGATGGAGTCTCTGCACTCGAGAACAAATAAAAAGGGGCGCTCAGGATCCATAAAAGGCGCCTCTCTGGTTCCAGTAGGACTGAAAACACAACACTGGTCACACTGCTCGCCAGTGCTGGATGTTTTCATAGTTCCGCAAGGCCTGACTCTCATTGCCATCTAATGCCGCCTGAAATACTTTGCAATTATGGAAGCATGAGCTGAGTGCTATCCACAAAAAGGATGGAGCCATCGCAACAGGCTCCAGACCTTCCAGCTGTCCCTCACACGCATGTACCTCCTTGATGTTTATCCGAGGATAGAGTCGATTTCCGTCCCTGCTTTGCGAGCTGGACAGCTACATGAGGGAAAGACTGCTGCCAAACATGAGTAAGCATTCGGCTGCTGCCTCCGAGGAATTCAAATGGCATGGAGAAGAGCCCGAGTGTCCCTTTTTATTCTTCGGGTGTACACCAAGGATCAAGTCTTGGTCCTCTCCGCTTTTCAATATACCCCACCTGGTTCTTGTTACCACTGCTTTGCTGATGATGCCCCGTTCTGTCCATTGTGTTATGCAAGTGACTACATGGCTTTAGGTTGGCATTAAGTTGATAATGTATGTTCACGCGTTAACACTTTGGTTTAAAGTTGTGGCCAAGCGTCGCTAACTTGTTGCCACGGGCTTAGAATCATCTTCTCGCACATTACTAACTCGTGACCCCCGCAATGGAATTAGTTCACGGATGTCATTAGTTTCTCCGTAGATGACGTCACACCATGATGCCGTTAGGATGCAAGCCTTTTTAGAAAGACTAAACTCAGAGCACATCCTTATGTTCACTGGCAAATCTCCAGTCCAGCTCTTTCTCGCGAATCTGACTCCCAACAACATCATGATGGATGAGCAATTAATGTTCACTGAGCCCGATCCATCTGTCACTGTCAAGTTACTTAGCACTAGACTGAGTAGAGTATGTGCTCGACGCCTTTTCCAGCTCTTCGGCGTTTTTCGCCTCCACTCCTGAGACGGTGTTTTTGCACAGAAACTAGTCATGAGCACGGCAACGCGTCCAAAACGCCACAGCATGTCTGGTCGTCAGCGAACTCACTGTGACCTGAACATTTTCATTCGGCCTTCGGACAGTCTGCTTCACTCCGAGCTAAAATGAGTGATGAGTAATGACTCAGTCACGGTGAGGAAGGAAATTTCCGTCTCAACTTTTCTCCAGTCTGGTCTCTTGATAGATGACTAATAACTTACGTTGTGAGGGTCAGCTCCATCTCTTCCTCTTAATCCTCCTGCCCTCCATTCAAGCAACTCTCAAAGTTGCTTGAAGACCCGACTCCTCTGAGACTATGAACTTTATCACACTTTGTGCTGCTTCCTTCTCTAAGAAACATCTTTTAACTCTTATAACCTTTAGTACAAATGTACAATTATCCAGAGGACAAGACAAGCTCTCCAATGTTACGACTCAAAATAGGTGTTCAGTTAAACCGTTCCGGACTACTGTTAAATCATGGTGGTCCAACATGGCCGCCTCCATGAAGAGGACCCCCTCCTGATGTAAATCATATTTGGGCTCATTCTCAGGAAATGAAAACAACTCATATATTCAGGTGATGACACACTCACAAACTGCTGTCTTTCTACTGATAGAAATGTAAATGATTTCACATGAGTTTTGCACATCGGACCTTTAATTGATGTTAAACTACACTTCACGTGGTATTGCTTCTGATCCTCTCAATCAAAGTGTGCAAACATGACCTGAACCCGATGATGTCATATTGTATCAGCTCACCCTCTATCATTATTTTACAGAGATGGCGACATCATCACATCATCACTCATTTGTACTGCTCAGCTGAAACCGCTGTCTCCCCTGACTCAGCCGTGGTTCGTCTAAACGAGGTGAGACATTCACACTCCACATCCTCCACCACTTATGTTTTTAACAAGATGACATTTGTTTGTCATGATAAATTCCTCATATCCCTGAATACTTCTTCCTCCTCCTCCTCCTGGCAGCCTTTCGTGCCGTTGCCTTTCCTCCATCAGGGACATGCTCAGGCACGAGCGCCGCCAGCTCTTGTTTTCAACACCGCTATGGACCATGCCCATCAGCCACTTGTTTTCCGTGCTGCACACACCCTCACATACTACATGTTTACAACTCTGGGCTTCCACATCTGCCGTTCCACTCTCCTCCTCCTCCTCCTCCCTCCAAAAAAAAAAAAAAGGGCCCCAACCTTGCCTGTACACTTTCTGTTTTTCTTGTTTGAGCTCAGGATAACAACCTGGGGCAAAGGCTCCTTTCCACCTTACTCAGATTGAACTGATACAGACGCCCGTTTGACATTACAGACTCAATCAGACCCCCTCTCCCCCATAATTACTCAAAATTCCAAATCTATTGGAAAAACCAAAATGCTCAGAAGCAGTGGGGCACATAATGTGACTGCAGCGCTCCTTACTTAACAGGAAAGTACACCTACGAGGGGCTTTAAGAGTGTGTTCACTGAGAGCTTTTATGTGAATACCTATCTAAACAAGCCCTTAAAGTGTGGGTGAAAGGGGGGGGGGGGGGGGGGGGGGGGGGGGGGGGTGACAAAAGCTCCTTTGCGTCCTAAATGCGTCTCCCTCCCTGTGCAACCCGAAACCACAACATGACAGCACAGGAACGGTACATTGAGTACATCTGCAACCAAGCTGTGAAAGCGCCTGTCACTTAGTGTGGGGATGTTAAAGCGGCATGTCATAAAGGTTTACTTAAAATATCATTCCCCTTTAATCCATTTTGACATTTGTTTTCATTTGCAACTGCATCCTGCGACACGCTATCTCTTCTCATCTGTGAGGCAGCAGATCGTGTGACAAACACACAACATGGATGCTTCAACAACTCACCAAAACAAGCCGCGACATATCTGCAGTCGGAAGAGCAGCAGTGTACTCTGACATTGTTTTTAGTATGGGAGATTTCACAACATGACACCTGACACTTGCAGTAGGAAAGGTCACGGCTCACAGAGGGACAGCTTAGATTGTACAGTACGATTGGAGGGCTGAATAACAGGGGTTGAGTGCCAGAAACGCCGGAGAGGAAACGGGATGATTTGTTTTGCCTCGGATGCGAGATAAAAGCTTCAAATCATCACATGAGAGACATCTGAAAGGACCGGAGTCGAGTCATTTAGCAGACTGTGGGTTTTTATCCAGCTTTTAAAATCCAGACATGGGAGCAGTGTGCAGGAGTTGTGGGATGGTGTTGGTAAACACGTCGCTCAAAGCCGGCTCCTCCCACTCTGCTCAACCGCACCAGCAGGACTTGGTGTGTGCACAACACACGCTGCAAGCTACTCTGCATTAGGAATGTTTTATCGGGTTGCAGAAACGCTGACGCAAGCTAATTGGGCGAACCACCTGCACGTACTTGGCACAACACTGAGACATCTAGACCGTACAAACAGGGAGCAGCCTCTGCGCAGATAAACACGCCATCACACGTACTTTACCTTTAACGGTGTTCTGCAGAGATTGACGCGCTCTTACCGTGAGTGACAGGGCCAGACAGCAGAATGTAAACTTCTTGATGTGCAGCTTGGTGATGGGGCTGCTAGCGTTCATCTTGTTGCTGGGATTGTTCTGTTGATAAGAGAGAGAGAGAAAAGGTATTTGCGGCATGAGCCAACACAACACCTAGAGAGGACCATCAACACTGCAACCAACGCATCCGAGTTTACCTTGTCGAATGCCGGGTACACTGCTCTCAGTTCAGTTAGCCACCCGTACGGCATGTGGCCCACAGGGTATGTGGCAGTGAGCACGGCCACGGCCTGGAACGACAGAGACGCGGTCACTTTAAAGGCGTCAGGCGCTTTAATGCTGAAAATTCCGGGCGCATCACACACGTGAATTAATGACAGGAGTGAAGTTCACTTAAACTCCACTTGTGTGTCCGTCACGTGCCGCGAGCGTGCAGCTTTTCAAGTTCATAATTGGATAAACAGCCTGGAGCTTGTTGTTATTATTATTGTGCCCTGACCATTAAACACAACAGGGGCAGCGGCAGTAACTGGCTTCGCCCAGGAACAGTAGCAACCCCTGTGGGAATGTTTTCACTCAGAGTAATCATGGCCTGACTTTCACATGAACGCAGTGAATCACCCAAACCACGGGCAGCCAGTGTTGTCAATGATTTCCAGTCTGTTCTGGTAAACAGCCGTGCATTGTGCCTGCTAGAGAAGGTCTCTGTGAGCCAGAAAGCTCCAGAGGGGAGTTTGTTACCGTCTGGCAATTCATCTGTAAAAAACCTTGAGGGGGAAAATAGTCCACGGGCTTCATGTGGCAGTAAAATTCCACTTGAAAGGGCCAGTTTCCAAGTTTACGGCAAATTGAATTTGACTTCTATTGGCAGAATGGGATCATGAAGTAATTTATCTGATGTTTTTATGAGTCTATGATCAGCTAAATGTGTTTTTTTTTTCTATGAACACTTTATATTTACATTCTGAGCAGGTCCCCTCTGTGGGGGCCGCCATGTTTTTACAGTAGCCCAGAACAGACAATGTAAACATCCTCATTTTTTAGTGATAACTTAAATCTTCCATAGTTTCTCCTCCCTCATACTTGCACGGAGAGATGACAGGTTCTCCGCTGCAACACGTAACTTGTAACACTCGACGTCACTCAATTCAACGCGCTTGATCTCCTTCATAAAATATAGAAACCAGAGATAGAAAATGCTTTTTAAAAACATTAGATTCACTTGATGGATTCCTTCTGCCCACCTCTGTGGCGTCGGACGTCCCCTTGAGGTCCCGCGACACAAAGAGGTTGACGATGGGTCGACTGATGCGCTGAGTGGCCAGGATGAGGGCCAGGGGCCACCAGAAGCTCAGCATCTTCTTGATGGTGGCGTCGCCCTGCGAGGGTGACAAAGTCGTAAAGGGTAAATCCCTCCCGTCTCAGAAAAAGACTTCATTCTCGTTTTATTGTCGCCAGCTGACGCCAGCGCTCCAGTGACTCACCCGGAGCGCTGTGTTAATTAGTACGTCTAGCAACAACAAACCCTTATTTGGTTCCTGTGACCCAATTTAACTTCTCTGCTAAATAAACCCTGGGCTCACCCCGACGTCCAGTCCACTGGAGTCTGGGATGTTGTCGTGAATGTTACAGTAGTAGCCCAGACCCACGACGCTGAAACGGACCAAGGCACCCATATACAGGGAGAGGATGGGGATGAGTAGAGGCTCCACACACTCCAGGTTGCTGTGGAGGAGGATGGCCACGAAAATGATCTGCAGGGAAGTTGGAAAGAAAAAAAAAAAACACAAAAAAGGATAAACACCACAAATCAGACGGTAAAAACAATTGGTGACATGCACTGGTGAGGTCTCATAGTGCAGCTGAGTAACTCTACCCTCTCCCTTCCCTTAAAAGTAGGTAAAACATCCTCTGGAAGCCTTCGTTTAACACTTGAGGTGTACGGTTGCAGCCTCCACAGAGAGGATGGTGTAAGTATAAAGCGCCCATTGAAACATAAATCATACTTTTAAGTGATTACCTCTGATGACAACGGACATAATCTCCGCTAAATCTCACGTACTGGACCTTTAAAGTGTAAAGTCACGGATTACATGTTGTTACCTGGGCCACGACATCTGAGATTGAGGCTGAGCC
>JAFBJT010111994.1:101588-117510 GCA_016785325.1 Chascanopsetta lugubris | reverse complement strand
CACTTTTCAGCCTCTTTCCTCTTCAGGACCCAAAAGTCAATCACGCCCCTTCCCATTCTGTGTCAATGCACATGGAATGGAACGCAGTCAGGCGCAGTCAAAATGCTCGGCGCTGGAATGGCGAGCTGGCGGGACGCCAGGCCGGACCAGAAACATCTGTTCACATTATTAATGAATCAATTATATGTCACGCATGTGGCAGAGCCTGCGGGGGGGGGGGGGGGGGGGGGGGGGGGGGGGGGTTCAGCCTGGCCCGGTGCTGGCCCGTGTTTATTGTCGACCGGACTCCGGGTGGCGCCAGGCGCAGAAAAAAACAGGAGCTGAAAAACACTTTGTTTTGGTGGAGAGGCCGAGTCTGTGGTTTTGTAATCGTCGTCACTATCAGACGCCCCGATCGCTTTACAGGACGGGGGGGGGGGCCGAGGGGGGTGAGGGGTGGGAGGGGGGGGGCTGAGGGGGCGTGGGCGGGTAGAGGGGGGTGGGGGGGGGGGGAATAAAAGGTATGTTATTCCACAAAGGCTGAGCGAGTCAGAGGATGTGGGCGCTGGGAAGTTTGTGCGTCTGCTCGTTCTCCTTTGTTCTTATTTTTGCATTGATCTTTTTTTTCTTTTTTTTTTAATCGTTAAAATTTAAAACAATTTTTTTTTACAGTGTGCGATGATTCCCGTCGCCATGGGAACTCATCGTGTTCGTAAACATGTGCCTTAAAACTCAAATCCATTCATAGCTTCAGTTTAATCCGGTTAACTTTGAAGGATTGTGGCACTTTCCTTATTTGGAGTTAAGGGGGCGTGTCCACTTAAAAATATATATTCGTGAGTGATGTGGCCACTAGGGGGCAAACCAAGTCACTTGGTCGTAGCCATCACATCACTGTGCATCTACATGTTAAGTCACCAGGATCAAACAAGTCCAGTTAAAGGGCGAGTTCACCCAAAACTCTTAGTAAACAATACTTTTTAGGTTGATTCAAATAATCTCGAGTTTCCTCTCAAACCACTTCACCGGAAAAGTCTTCACCAAGTCACGCAAAGTTTCACCACTTCATCAACTTCCTTTAAAGGCACAGTGTGTGAGGTTTTAGCGGAGGACTCGCTCTGGACGATACAAACAAACAGCAAGACTTTCCTCTCCGTCGTTTTTGGGAATGTTGCCGACGTGAATGAAACATTTCAAAATGGCTGCGCCTGAGGAGCCAAGTCAGCTGTGAATGAGGTGAACTGCACCTTTAATCCGTGTTGCCCGTGGCAACCGAGGAGTTCACCGGAGTGACAGAGGAGGCGACGCTCCGCGCTCGGAAACAGATGTAACGGACGGAATTGTGTCGTCGACTTCCACGCCTCGTCTGCTCTACCTGTCCGTGAACAAAGAGGGGGGGGGGGGGGGGGGGGGGCGGCGGCTTTGGTAGGGGGGAAGGGGGCGGGCTTAGCAGGCGTCTGCGTGCTCGGCGCTTTGGCCTATATTCAGCGCCATTAGCGCGAGGAGTGTGTAATTCAGAGGGCCCACGCCGCTGTCTTCATTCACCACATTAGGACGTAATGAATCATGAAGACGCCGCATTGTTCCACACACACACACACACACACACACACACACACACACACACACACACACAGGTGTAGAACATCATTATCGCCCCCGTTCCAATTGATGAAGAGTATTATGCCGCCAAATTGATTTTCCTTACCCGGCGATGGCGAGAGACGGAGGAGAGGAAGAAGAAGAAGACGCCGTCATCAACAACTTCATCTTCCAATCAGCTCGTCGCTCGGCGGCGAGGAGACGGAAAAAAAACGGCGCTCAAATGGCCTCAAATTGCTCTGCTTTTCTTTCTCTGTCGTGAAATGTTTCGCGATTATCATGAAACGTGTAAATTGAATTTTTGTCCATTTTTTTTTTTTTTTTTCCATTTTCATTTAATTGATTGGACGTTTCCGCAGCACTTCAAAGACAGTTGGGCCCCGAGGCTCAGAACTAAATTACAGTATAAAGCTGAGGATTTACCATTAGCCCAGTGTCAAGTGTGCGCTCGCCTTTTGCCTCCCCCCCTCCCCCCTCTCTCTCTCTCCCTCTCTCTCTCTCTTTTCTGAAGCTGAAACGATTAATCGATGAATCGTCTCTAATCGATGATGAAAATCGTTCGATTACAAATTCCCTGAATCGATTCATCGAATCTTTGATTCACGTTTTGCTGCAACTGTTTAAGGAAGTGACGAAACATTCGCTGCTTCACATTCACCAACACTCGGAAGACACACACTCACACACACACACACGCACACACGCACACACACACACACAGTGATGGTGTCTAAAGGCCGACGAGACATGAAAATATCAGGTGATTAGTGAGATATTGATCATTTCATTATTTTCCTGCCGTTTCACATTATACATATATTTTTTCCGCCTATTTAAATAATCGTTTCATCGGATCGAAAAAAATTAATCGATTACAAAAATAATCGACAGCTGCAGCTGGAATTTTCCCTCCCTCTGAAATCCAGTCAAACTTTTACGCAACTTCCCCCCGCCGCCTTGTGTGTGTGTTGTGTGTGTGTGTGTGTGTGTGTGTGTGTGTGTGTCCAGGTTGTGTTGTATTTTCATTGTAACACTATAAAGGCGTGTTTATCAGTAAATGGAGCTCCGCCTAGTTTCCCCCGCTTCCATTATTATTACTCTTTTCACTGGTTTCCTTGTTTAGTTCATGTGTTTTTTCCCGTTTTCTTCTGTCCATGTGACGGCGGCGGTGGCGAATAGCGGTGGCGAATGGCGGCGGCTGTTTGATATGTAAATACGGGGCTGAACAAAGTGCAGGTGTTATCAGCCGTGACAGCGGCTGATACTTTGGGCGGCGGACGACTTCCTGTGCGGACACACAATTAAAGGCAGAGGCGGCTCAGATGCAGGAGGAGGCGGAGTCACAGGGTTAGTCCTCTGTTTCCTTATCAGATCCCTGATGGATTCACTGTGGCTTTGATCTCTCACACATCAAAGGAATCAGCACATTCATTACTGATGCATCAATAAGCGAAATATCTAGAACTACGGTTTGAATGTGAGATAATGATCCTCAGTGTGTGACTCGGAATATTTCATTGACAAACCACAGGGATCAATAAAGTCTTATCTCAGTCATAACTAATAATAATAATAATAATAATAATAATAATAATATCCTAATATCATGATAAAAATCACATCATATCCTAATATCATGATATGTTCACACCTGGTCTCGACACCCGGAGCAGGTGATCTGATTACAGGCTGACGGGCTCCGGAGAACAGGTGTGAACAAAGCCCAGACACGCAGCCACTTTACAGTCGGGTTAAATCAGGCTCTGGATTAGTATTAACCCGCCTGGTGTGACGGGTGGAGGCAGGTGTGAACACAGTCAGCGGCTCGGTGAAGGTGGAGCTGAATGAGGGTGTGTCACAGCGGGGAAGCAGCAGGACTCAAACACTGCTGTCATAACACTATGATGCAGTGATTCGAGGATTCCTGTCAGACTGATTTAAGTTAAAATAAATATATAAATATATAAATATATAAATATATATATATATTTTCATTTTCACAGAGATGGACGCAAACTAAGATAAACACAATGTAATGTGTCGATGTGTAAATATTCAATCTCACATTTATTTATTTTTTTGTGTCGACTCAGCACAAATTCAAAGCACTTATCCAGAACTGAATCATGTAGAATGTAACCTCCCTTGTTTATTCATTCGCTCACACAATGCATCAAACAGGGGGAACACAGTTTAGACAGTGCCGAGTGCTCCTGGATACTTTGTGCTTGCAGTTCACCGGGTGGCCTCTTGAGGCTGACTCCAAAAGCGAGTACATCCCCACAGACTCCCACGTTAAACTGGTTTGTTTTTGGATGAACCAGGAAGTAGGAGGAGTCAGGCATCGGCAAGATGGCCGACGAGTGAACTGCCCACTACGAGCCTCTTCAGCACTCTGCCGAAACCTATGGGTGATGCTACGTCCGTCCTAATACACAGTTTATGTTGCGTGTACATACGTGTGTATCTTGCCCCACCTGTAGGCGGCAGTATTCAAAGCTGTTTTTTTTTTTGTTTTTTTTAACACCACATGTCTGTATCTGAAGAAAATGACTGCACCAAAACCAGCCCACTAAAATACACATAACATCTTTGTTGGAGGCAACAAGCACCGAACTGCAGGGAATTCATTACAGCGCCGCTATCTCTCCATATTGCAGGTAAATTGAAGCCATTACCCAGAGGACGAATAATCAAGTGACACATTAAACATGCCACCGAGGGCAAATTCACGTCTACCCGCTAATACCCTCTGAATCATAATGACATCTGGATTCAGTTTGAAGCTCTGTTACGTTTGCTCAATTATCCTTTGCCTCTCATTTGCCAGTGCCGCACCTTTTGTGGGACAATTCCACGCGGCTGTTTCAGTACTTCAATCATTTAGAGACCAGGGGCGTCGCACGCGTTCTCACCGAGGGCCACGTCAGCATGGGGGGGCTGCTCTCGAGGGGCCGTTTTTTTTTTTTTATTGTGGGGCTAAATGTGAATACCACTTAACGTATCGAAAAATAACTGTCCTCACATTTGATGACAGTTCATTCATCCGTTCTGTTTAACTGACACATATTGTAACGCATTTCCGTACGTGTTCCGCCTGTAAACACACCGAATATATATTGCTACACATGAAGAGTGGCGTGTGTAGTTAAGGTGAGTTCATGTTCATCAACGTTTGCTTTAGACGATCCGATGCCTTTCAGCTCTGGTGGATCTTCCACATTTGGCCCGCGGTGCATTTGAATCCAGGGGTGCGTCGCTTGTAGTTTTAAAGGTGCGGTATGTCCGATTTTGGTTCAGCTACCTCTATCTATTTCGGTGCGCGTTGACTGAAGTTGATTTTTCGGACATGTTTAGGAGTTTGAAACATATCTCATTTACGCGAAAGTGCAAAATGTTTATAAGTTAGCCTGAAGGCTGCCACACCTCCTCGTACTACTTGGAAAATGAGTATTTAATGACTGGTAATGTGCATTTACGCCATTGGCCACATTTGGCCACAAAGTTTGACACGTGTGATTTCAAATATTCAAAAATGCAGAGAGAGAGAGAGAGAGAGAGAGAGAGAGAGAGAGAGAGAGAGAGCGAGAGAGTGGGGGGAGCGCTGCCTGTAGCATAAATGACTAATCACTGCAACAGGTCGTTGTGTATGTCCTCATCCGCTGTGGCGGAATTGATTGCGAATCAGTCGGATGGTGAAAAGAGAGAAGCCTCTGGACCGAGGGGATGAGAAAGGGGCGAGGGGGGGCGGGGGGGGGCGGCGGCGGCGGGGGCGGGGGGCTTTTGTCTTTTCTCTCCATTCCGTCCTTTGGCTCCTGTTGATCTGCTATCGATCCTGTGACATCGGTCAAACACGCCGCTCTGCGACGCCGATCGGCCCGTAGACGATGGGGGGCTTGTCTGACGGGACGGGGCACGCGAGGCCGCGGCTGATTAGCAGCGTCGCGCGCCGGGGAGGCGGCGTCGATTCCCACGTCTGTTTGTGTGATCGGGACGGAACAGATGCTCCCACTGTGACCATTGGCGTGTTTACAGTGTTTCTGCACAGCCTGTTTCCCCCCCCCCCCCCTCTCTCTCTCTCTCTCTCTCTCTCTCTCTCTCTCTCTCCCTGCCTCCCTCTGTGTGCCCGGCGATGTGGCGGCTGCTGTTTTAAGGTGGTTTCCGTATTGTACTGTATCTTGGCTCCGGTGTCGTGGAGGGGAGGGTTGTAAAGAGCCCGTGAATGCTTTTCCTCCCCGTCGCGTGTCTTTGTTCGTCTCTTTATTGAACACACACTCTTGGCGAAGGCGATGCGGCGATTCTTCCTTTTTGTTTTGGGCTTCACAATGCCACGACCACACACACACACACACACACACACACACACACACACACACACGGCAACACCTTGGCATGACACGGCCCGCACCGCTGTTGTTCGATGTGGCCCACGGACTTCAGTACGAAATGCACTGTTTTGTGCATAAAGATAGAAAAAATCAGCCGAAATACGGTTTTATTTTGAAATGCCCCCCTTTCCTTTGTGTGTGATTCTGTCATGCTTGATGTTTACATCTAATAGCCTCTGTTCACAGCACCTTGCCTTCAAAATAAAAGACCCGCTTTTAGAAAAGCACCCCGATTCGGAGTGTTTTTCTGTATTTCTGAGCATAAGGGAACTATTTGTATTCATTCAAATGAACTGGTATTGTCTACAAAACAAAACTCTCTTATTACCAAATAATTCATACATATATTTTTGTGCAGAATGTTTGATTCTTTTCCTGACACACATTTGATCATTGACTGTATATAAAGTTATGTTGTTTCCACATCCAGTTGAGTGTCTTTTTCAGATGGTGCTCATAGTCATTCATACTCAGATATAGATTATATAGATAAATACATCAATAAATAACCCGTAAGATGTTTACAATCATCTCACTGAGTCTTGACATAACAAAGTTTGTTTGGGCCCCCCAGTAACAATCTGGGTGTCTTAAAAATAATTGCCCACCCCCGTGCTCGGGTATAGATCCAACACCATCCTGCAAAGTCACTTAGACAAAATAGCGAGGAAGCGGCGTGGAATCAATGTGAAGCCTCCTCGTGAATACGATGAAGACGCGGTCGTCTCCCCTCTGAGGTGAGCGAGCGTCTGCAGCCCCTGCGCTTCACCGACGTGCAGCCGCACACTCAAGGCAGAGCAGCAGCCTTGTTTCCAGGGACGGAGAATAATTGGTGTGTTTATGCAATCAATGGTGGAGAGCAGTCGTCCTCCTCCTCCTCTGGGGAAATATGAGCTCTAGAGCTCTTCCACCTGCTCCTGCCTCTGAGCGGAGCGCTGTGCATTTCCCGAAGGACTTCAGACTGCGTCCTCGTGGTTGTTTATGTTGTATTTACCATGAAGTGCAGTATCACGGAGGTCGGCTTTACTAGTGCATGTCGGGCTGTGTTCACATCATCGGCCATATTCTTTCAGTCTGATTCCATCGGATTTGTCGACACACATTCATAGCTACACGCGTCGTGCATTTCTGCTGTCGTGCACCACCGACAACTAATAAGACAATGCATGTGTTGAGGAAATGCATTTAAAGGTGCAGTGTGTGAGATTTGCTGACATCTAGAGGTGGAGTTGCATGTTGTACCCATCACCTCACCCTCAGCCTTCTGAGCGTGGAGGAGAACCTGTGGTAGAATCCAGCTGTCATCAAAACTCACAACGTATCAGATATATATATATATACTACAGTCTGTTGTGGCACGATTGGGGTTTGGACATACTGGATTATTGAAATGAAAATAACGACTTTAGTCGCGTCAGTCTGTGGTGTGACTGCATCATGTGGAGGTTGTTCAGCGACACTGGGATGTGATTGTAAGTCAAGTGAATGATCGCGACGATGGGGAATTCAAATGTGCAGTGAAGCGTGTGTTTGCATCGTAACGACGGTTGTTTCAGTGGGAACATTAAAGAAAACCTTGTCATCATGGTGCAGCTTTCATGTTGTTCCTCTGTCCCGCGCTCCCATGTGGATTCACCCACATCGTTATCGTTCTCTTTGCCAAATGAGACTGAAGAGACCTGATGTAACGGGGAAGTGGTAGAACAACAAGATACTTACACGAGGCGTGTGATGTTAAACGCGATGCTACGTATTGGATGGAGTAGACGTCGGGGGGAAGAAAACGTATGTTTTCACAAACAAAATGATTGTTGTTGCACTCGTATTAAAGGTGCAGTGCTGAATAACTGACACCCTTCCCTCCCAGGGACGCATGTTCAATATTAGCGCAGATTCACGGTTAATGAATGGAACAATATGAGAGTGTGGGCAATACTTTGAACTTTTTAAAGCGCTATATTGTGCTACTTTGCTTGAAAAACACTATACGTGGCCCAAGCGGCAACCTCTTGGGCTGACGGATGAGGCCAATCCAGATGTGGAAAAAGTTGCAGTTCACAGGGTGGCCACTCGAGGCTCAATCCCCATACACTCCCATGTTAAAATGGTCGACTTCAGAGGTGAATGAAACACGTTTAAAGCCTGGTACAAACCACTGTTTTGGTCTCAATCACTCACATGTTGTTCCGAGACAACGATGGGTGAATTTTTTTTCCAAATTGCTTATTGTGCATTGCTATCACTTGGTTGACATCGTTAGCTCGGTGCTGCCAGTAGCAGCCTAGCTCCAGCTTAGCTTAACCCCTTAGCCTAAACTAATGGCGTGGGGCTGTTGGTGTGGTTTGGCTGGAGGCCCTCACTCAGCCCCTCCCAGCTCCACCTGGCCCCGCCTCTTGCCCATTTTTGGATTTGGCTAGTAACTGGGAGGAGTCATGCACTGGCAAGAGGCCAACTGAGCGAGCCTCATGAGCACTCTGCAGATATCAATGGGCGATGTCACGGAGGCTTCATCCATCTTTACCTACTGTCTTTGATCTGGCCTCTGCTTGTGACCTGTTAAGGATTCTATCAATTGCAAATACGTCACAAATGTTTTCCCTAAACTTTTGTAATTTTCAGTTTAAAAAAAAAGAAAAGTTCATCGGACATCTCCAAGATCCCATATTGTGGATGCAATTCCTGCAAAATAAGAAAAAATAAGTGCTAATTTGCTCCATCTGTGCTCGTGTTACGAACCATTTCTGTTCAGCCAATTAATTACCCAGGGGTGAAATGATTATTTCCTCTTCAGTGGAGTGTGCTTGTATGCAGTTTTGAAATCCTTTCAATTAGCCACTCATTGGACCGAGGCCCAACATATCCATTCCAACATTTGAGAATTTTGCCCACCAAGTAGAAAAAAATAAAAATAATAATTAGTCAAATTCCTTCATGGCTAGTTATTATCCTCCCCCCCCCCCGTCTACTTCACTCAGTCTATTCTTTTTTTTCTAAAACCAAAATAGCGTTTTAAATCACTTTCATTTTTCATTTCCTGAAGGAGCTCGGTAACCTAGATGTTGTCCTGTGCTCAATGAGTCGCACCGAACACGGAGGCTGCACACGGGTTAAGCACACATGTCCCGTGGAGGCTTCCTGTAGTGTGTTCAAACGCACATGATTGAATGGAAGCCCACTCGGTGCAGGACACACAGCTTCCACACACACACACTCACACACACACACTGCATTAAAGAAAAGGTCACGGTGACGCTCACCTTTGTAGAAACACTCCTCACTGTGCACGATGGTGATCCGGTTGCCCCGGAGGCAGGAGGCCCGGTGGAGCTCGCAGTGGTTGGGGTACAGCTTCCCGTCCGAGCCGCACACGGGCTTGTAGTGGGGTTTGCAGCGGTCCAAGCACTTGCACTCGCCCTGACCGGTCTCGTGGTCGACCACGCAGTGACGGCCCAGGCCGCAGTACTTGTGTTCGCACGGACCCGGGAAACCGCTGTGGCCCGTGACACCTGCAGAACAACAAAGACAGGAAGCCTGGGTTTCAGACATTTGGGTCGTTTCAGTCCCGGAACCTCTCAGGAGATGTTTTTAAAGTCTGTTGTTTTGTTTTAAAGCCAAATATCACCAGAAGTGCAATGCCAAGGAAAACATCTCCTGTTTTTGTCACTTGACCTTTGCAGAGGTAAAACTACGGAGGTTTCACATCAACACTTGTACGGGTTCGTTGAATACAGCAGAGGGGAACATTTCGAGTAGATGGACGACAAAAGGCTGAATTCCCCTTAATGATTGTGGACGACTGAAGTTTTTGACGACGGATGCGTTAAAGCTTGTTTAAAGGACCCCTGGTGTATGTCTGCAGTATTGGTTATTGCCCCTACCTCCTTTTTGTTTACCTGGACTAAAATGTTAGAAACAGACAAAGTGGAATCTCTTTTTTCTAAAACTGGCCCGGGGGTGAACTTTGTTTATGTTGCTTATATCAAGAAGTGACATTAATTAATCAGTTTATATTTTGATGCAGATTATCTTCATTCAATTCACAACAAAATAAAGGTAAACATTTGAAGTTGTTGTTTACTGGTCCTGCCCACTTGATATCAATATTTAAGATATACATAGTGTAAATGAACCAGAGTTAAAGTATACATAGTATAAAAGCTTGAGAGTTCAGATATACAACATTAATAGTTTATATCATTAATCATTCTGTCACCGTGAGCTGCTGCAACGCGTGAATTTCCCCATTGTGGGATGAATAAAAGCGTTCTATTCTATTCTATTCTATATTTTTAGAAGCATGATAAATTGATTGACTGATTCATTATAAATAGTTTTTTTGTAATTATGTCGAAATGTACACTGTATAAGAGGATCAAAGTTAAAATACACATATAATTAAGGTAATAGGATGAAGGTCATTAATATCTGCAGTATAAAATGACCAAACTGAGGAGGAGCATCATCATAAAAGTGCTGGAGCAGCAATAAGTAGTGTTTATTGCCATAAATCAAATCCTTGTTCTACTAAAGTCTGTGTCTCTGCAGGTGAGTACCTTTTAAAAAGGGTCTGTAGCTTTAAGAAATCGAATCGGTTCCACCCATTCACAAGAAAAGGTTGCTGTAGGGGCGGGGCTTTTAGCCAGTTGCTAGCATAGCGGCTAGCAAGCTGCTGGGAGTGTTTGTTTGGATGTGGAGGCTTCACTGGAAGTTATCGGGAAAATAATGGCTGCTCTTCTTGTTCAGGGGGAGACCAAGCATGTTCTTCAACGTGTCAGAGGAGACAAGAGGACTGTTTGAGGAGGCAAGAAAGAAGGAAGGAAGGAAGGAAGGAAGGAAGGACTGTCAGAGGAAGAGTTTGTGTACATCGTCAGAGGACAAAATGACAATTGAACACACTGCTCTTCACTTTGCGGGACCACGTTTGGACAAAGACATGGGTGAGCAACTCATTTCTTCTTATAGAGTGAAGACTACGCTAAGGTAACACACACACACACACACACACACACACACACACACACACACCTTCAAGTGCCAATCAAGATGCTAGCAGGCCCGCAGCAGGGCATTAACTGCCCCCCCCCTGTTTTTAGGCAGTAATATCTAGAACTAAATATTGGAATATTGTTGTTGGTTGTTGATTTAGTGTTTTATTTAGTCTGGAAAAAAATGGAGAAATACTGTTCAATTCAGGCAGCGTGTGTTTAAAGGTGCTGTCAAGGAATTGCTGTTGATAAGATGTGATGTGGTCATTTGAGGTACTACATTTGCCCGGAGATGAGCTATTGTATGTTCAATTTTGGTCAAATATGTGACCAAAAATGGATATATTTCATTTTATTTTTTGTTAAAGGGTCAATCTGTAAGTTGTATAATTGTATGTATTTGTTTTTATTCATATTAGCGATAGTGAGAATTTAAGGCAATAACACTACTTTTTTTATGTAGTTTTAATGAACTCAGTTGTATTGACATTTTCGTTAACATGGAGGCGGCCATGTTGCAAATCCGTGTTTTGTACAATACCTTTTTAAAAGTTTTAATGACAACTAAAGGCGACCATAGGTTCCCGTCTAGGCTTTGAATGGAATGATAATGTGATATTCAATCTTACCACTAGATGTCCGACGTCAACGTTGAAATTATATATATATATTTTTTGTCTTTGTCCTCGTCGCAATAAAATCCTTGCACGTCATACGTTCTTCTTACCGTGAAAGGTAACATAAGGAAAGGTATGAAGAGGTTGTGGCTAATGGAAGTGTTGTGTTGGCTGCTTGGATACATAATAGCATAGCAGGCACATGTGTGGTTGTGTTCATGCACAATATCTTTGGTGCGTGGTGGCAAAGCTCTCATCCTGGATACTTTGGCTTCACTTTGTGTCCCTGGGACATATCCACCATTTTTATATATGGTCTTGACTGTCGCTGAGACCCGCTGTTAACTCGACACTCCATTGTGAGCGTCTTGTAAAAAGGGCAGCACATTCATTTCTATTTTACGCAAAGTGACCCACATATTGATACGAGGTCAAACGTCACCGGCTATTCATTTCATCCAAGGTCCGAGGACGTGAGGGAGCGAAATGGAAAGAAAAGCGAAATGAAACGTCAGAGACCTCTGTGTCCTTGAGTGAGTTGTTTGTGACTCCAGCTGTGGGTCTGTGCTTCCACAGCTTCCACCCTAAACTCTGACCACAGGCGTGGAGAAGGAAAGAATGGGAGAATTTCCCAGTGGGGATTAGCGGAGTGGCAGGAGAGGGAAGCTAATCATCGAAGCAAACACTGTGGCTTGTAGCTCCCCAGCAGCAGCAGCAGCAGCAGCAGCAGCAGCAGCTGAGAAATACTGCGTCCTGAGTGGTATTGGAAACACTCTAACCAGTTAATAAAAGAAATGAGAGGAGCTGTTGGACTGTGAAGTTGAAAAAAAGACTTTATGAGGCCAAGATTTTCCTTTGAGGAATCATTAGCGTGAGGTTAGGATTCTGGATCCTTTTCAACCTGTGCAACAAAGACAGCGGATCAGTCTGAACAAAACCCCGTGAACGACTTCAAATATATTTCTAATGGCTGCTTTCTCATTTTCACATCACCCGGTGGAGCAGTCCCGAGGGCGTGGAAGGGGAACGATGAGCAGAGAGACAGACATCCACAACTGCCAGAGTAAAGATTTTGCCGTGTCATAGTTACATAAAGTTATACTTGCAATGAGTTATTGTGAGAGTCCTCTCGCTTCAGAGGGTCGGCATTTTCATGCCAAAATGTCCTTGGGCAACAGAAGGCCATGTTGTTTTGGTCTAAT
Organism: Chascanopsetta lugubris; assembly: GCA_016785325.1. Classification (NCBI taxonomy): domain Eukaryota; kingdom Metazoa; phylum Chordata; class Actinopteri; order Pleuronectiformes; family Bothidae; genus Chascanopsetta; species Chascanopsetta lugubris. The sequence goes on along the minus strand of JAFBJT010111994.1, from coordinate 104,737 downwards.
AGAGAAAAGTACTGCATGTACTATAGATGCAGCACAAGATGGAGTGCGTGTAAATTGTACTGTGAAGTACTTTGAATGCTCAACTACACTGAAGTATGCTGCATGAAAACAGGCAATCCACCATTCGTCCAGCCCTGCAAAGGACCTCGTACTCGCAACCTTTAAAGAAGCGCTGCTGCACTGAGAGTGATTACAAACTGTGTACGTCTTTGTTTACGCGTTGTATTCCGGGACATTTAAGATCAACACTGTCAATTACAAACACACTTACAGAACAACCGAGCGCAGTGTTGCTGACTGAAAGCTGCGAACCGCCCGATGACACATCTCACTGATGTATTTATAATGAAGCACATTAATGAAGGCACCGTGTGCATCTTAACGTTTTGTCACTTTCAAAGAAGTTAGCAGACGTCTATGGTTACCTTTTCAAAACATGGAATTACTCATAAGGTCAAGTACAGGCATTAGCGTCGGTCTCCACAGAGCTGAATATAACTGCTTCAAGAAACCCTGATGTTTGCAGGGTTTTCTTGTTCTTAAATGTCTTTAAAGATGATGTTTCCAACCCTCCCCGACAGCTCTGAGAATCTCTGCATTATTAAATCGTCACAACTCTGCTTTGACGGGGACGTGAATATCTAAATCTTAGCTGTAGCCGTCGGACGTGAGGGTAAACAAGCCGACTGAAGCCTCACTCACACCCCTAACATCTCCCAACACAGGCCTGCGTTATCCTCTGGCCGTCACAGAGGATTTGGACGCGATACGAGTGTGTACACTGTGACCCGATTGGAGCCAGTCAATTTGCTGCTTTATTAATTCCCCCGCCGATCCCTGGCATAATGATTATTCAGTGAATTTGTGCCGGCGCAGCCCGGCTGTGTCTCTCTGCCACCAGCAGGGTCAGCAAAGGGCGTCATCATTTGTCATCAGTATGCACATCCAACAGTCTGGTCATCAACTGACGCCGGGGACAAATGAGGGATTTGTGCACCGGCCTTTCATTCACCGATGAGCCGTTATTCTTTCGGAGGATGGACAGAGAGAGAGACATGAGGTGCAGTGTGAAACTGAGAGCGATTCCCATTGGTTAGGACCGAAGCTTTTTGACTGTAACCACCGTAAAGCAGAACAGATTGTGGTAAAGAGCGCAGTGATTTAACATCTTGCTCAAGGACACTATAGAAGCAGATGTTTTTTTTTTCTTGACAGATGGTGGTTTTGTTTCCGTTGTGGATCTTATTTAATCAAAGGAAATGACATAAAGCGATGTCGTTGTACTATCCAATGCGTTACGATACATTGTGTTTTAGTACAGTCACTTTTATTTTGAAATTGGGATGTTTCACTTGTATTTTGAAATCCAGCTTAGGGCAAGAAAACATGGATGCAGAATATAAATATGGTTACTGGAGCAACAAGGCACTGAAGAATGACCTTGATCAAAATCTGTTATGTTTTATAAATGTAGCCTCAACAGAGGTTTATAAATAAAGATGGATGTTCCGTACGTGACTTCACCCACAGGTTTCTGCAGAGTGCTTATGAGGCTCCTAGTGGGCAGTTCCCTTGTCGCCATCTTGCCAACGCCTAACTCCTCCTACTTCCTGGTTCATCCAAAAATGTGCAAAGAGTGAGAGCGCTGGCAGAGCTGGGGGCGGGGCCATAGTGCTGTCACAGCATCCACAGAAGGTCTGCCCAGGTGTCACTCAAGAAGCCCCGCCCCTTAATTATGCACAATTCCAACCCAAACATTTTTCTTAAACGTAGTTTGTATCAGACTTGAAATACGTTCAGTTCACCTCTAAAGTTGACATGGGACTCTATGGGGATTGCGCCCCCCGTGGCCATCCAGTGAACTGCAAGTTTTTCCACATCTGTATTGGCCTCATCTGTCACCCCCTGGAGGTTGCCGCTTGAAACATTAACCAGAACGTGAAGAATTGCAAAAATCCAATTGTGAAGCGTATAATAACGTGCATAGTGAAATACGATGAAATCAATACTGCCCCGCCTCTCCTCGCTTAGAGAATCTATCAATAACTATTATAATGGATTTTACAATTCCTACTTTCACCTGAGAATAAATGACAATTAAAAAGATTCGACCCGTGTGGAGAATGGATTTGGGTGCAGGGGGAAAATGATCTCATTAAGAACCAGAACGCAGAGCGATCGTACCCAGTCCGGGTGAAGCTGCGACCTCTCGGGTCCGAGCAGGTCGGCAACACCAAGGTCCAGGTGTAGTGATGGTCCGGCGTGCGCCATTTGAAGGGCGTCGGCCCTGGATGCATGCGTAATGGGATAACCCGTGTAACGCGGACGAGGCCGCCATAATCTGATCGTCCCTGCAGACGGATCAAAGCCTGGTTACGTCTGTAAAACGACGAGCGCAAAGCGGGATAATGGGAACTGCCCTCTCCGCTGCCTCCTCCCTTTTGTAAAGCCCTTTTCCGAGCCGCCTCGACATCTCTGGCGCTGCGTCTGAATCCGAATGCTCGCGAATGCCACTTAAGCAATATGCGGCGATGCTCTGAAGGATGTGTACTCTCGTTTTCAATAAGTTGGCCTCCATTCTCCTTCGCCGCCTCCTCTTTTTTTTTAGTTTTTTTTATTTCATTTTTCACCTCGTAAACTACCGATGCTCGTTCGGTGCCCATCTGATATTTTCCATTTCCGCCGCTCAGCAGACTCCTGCGGGAGCGGGTGGAGTGTGGCAAACAACAGTCAGAGAGGCGCTGAGCTCACTCTGTGCTCAGCCGGCGCACAAGGCCCACGGACGAGAACAAAGGCGATGCAAATCGGGGTAAACAAATACTGAAATACTCAAAGTTTTACACCACACGCCATCATGTTTACTTACAAGAGCCGACAAGTTGCTCGATTCGGTTCTGTTGAACCGGCTTCTTCACTACGGCTCACACAGCTTGGTTGTACTGGATGGATTTAGATCTAAGACGCGACCTCAAGGGCTGACGGGTGAGGCCAATATGGAAGTGGAAAAAGTTGCAGTTCACAGGGTAGGAGGAGCCAGGCATGGGCAAGATGGCGACAAGTGAACCGCCCACTACGAGCCTCATCAGCACTAGAACCCACGGGTGACGTCACGGACACTAGGTCCATCCTCACGTGCACAAACACTTTTC
>JAFBJT010111994.1:42581-74025 GCA_016785325.1 Chascanopsetta lugubris | reverse complement strand
TATGGCTAATAAGACCCGTTTTAACCTACTGGTTCATATAATAATTGCATTTCATGTGTTTTAATACACAAATTCACTTTACATGTATTTCAGTGAATTGGCAATCAAAACAAATTCCATCCTAAAGAAATGTGATAACTCATGATGAAGTTGCATGTTACAATATGGCTGCCATGCTCATGTTGTTAATATGAAGGGCTCATTCTAATGTCATGTAAACACCTACTCACATATTCAAATGATTAGAAACTGACAAAAACATCAGTGTAATTATCTTTAATTCTATTTCTGCCGAAGTCTCCCACACCTTCAAGAGCTTTTGTCAGGTTCCCAACAATGTTTTTTTTCATTTTTTTTTTTTCCCACTTTCTTCCTTGACACATGCAAAAACATGCTAATCACACATCCAACCTGTTTTGCTAGATTTATCAACTTATCAACTCAGCATCCAGAAGCGAGAAAGTCTGCATTTCCTCACATACTCTAATAAAGAACCCTGACAGCAAACAAGCACGGGTTTACCACCTCATCATGGGAGGGAACTAATAACATGGCACACAGCAGCTTTTGCATTGCCTTTGCAGATTATTTCCAAATGAGGGGTACAACTGCTCAGTGCTGCTAATTGCTTCCTCAGGTAAAAGTCTAAGAGGCACAGTTACCCCATTGCCCTCATTGTGCCGCTCCTGCGCAAGCACAAAGTTACTGCCGCCTGGAGAGAGAACCACTTAGATCCGACAGTGGCCCCTGATCGGTGATAAATATATTACTTTTGAAAAGCAGTCGGGCTTCATGGCTCACTGAGACGTTAAGTATAAAGCAAATATTGACAGTCTGGGAATTTCAGTTGTGGGTGTGGTAAAGGACCGACAACAGGAACGGTTGTGTGTGTGTGTGTGTGTGTGTGTGTGTGTGTGTGTGTGTGTGTGTCTACTTTGTTGGAGGCTCATCTATAATGCACAAAGACGATTAAGTTTGAGCAGCGGCGGGGGCAGATAGACACTCAGTTGAGTAGCGAGGTGCAGATAAGAATGAATGCAAATATACAGCAAGAGTGACAGATTAACCTTGGACAAGGTTGAGCATTAATGCTGTGAACAGGCGGGGAGCGGTGTGCGGAGGTAACACACACACACACACACACACACACACACGACCATAGGAAGATAGTTTCATACCCATGAAGCTTTAAAGACGGTGTGAGCATGTGAAGAGGCAAAACTCCATCTTGTAAACACATTGATGACTGATCGTTTATTTGTCCACAGGTAAAGAGAAGGACTTAGACACAACAACAAAATAGTTAAACGGAAGAGACGTTAAATTATTCAGGGCCGCGCTGATCACAAGTATGTCGCTTTCCTTTTTGTCTAAATTTATCAGCTACACCAGAACAGTCTGTACTTCGCTCTAATGCGTCTGGAACGGCGGCGTGACGTCGGCACGGAGCGTTCGACCATTTACAGCTAAATATAGACTTCAGTCGGAAACAAACAAGAGTGAAAGTGGAAGCAAAATATCTTATTGCATCTTGTTATGCAGAGCTGATATCACCTGCTATGTTGCCCTCTTGTGGTTGGGGTGAGATCTCTGTCGCTGAAAACTAGCTAATGTGCATTAAGGCTTTAGTTCATAATACTGGACAAATAATTTTACTGTGTCCTTGCACACTGTAAAATCTGACTAGAATCCGTCCATCATCATCAGCAGCAAATGATTGACAGGGCATTATTTTGCAAAGCACGTATCATGATCACTTAGCACTCGTAGTGCTTTACTAAAAAAGGAGTCACTACAAAGAGACACCAGATCAAGAGAAGCACATCTGCTGCTCCTGAGCAAAGGAACTGACTGCTGATCAAATCACTGCTCTAATTATTGATTGCCTTCTTTATTAAATCCATGTAAACCCGTTTGGGTCTGCGACGCAAACCAATAAGCCAGTCGCTCAGCACTATTAAACTGCTCTTTTGTTGTAGTGGTAACTACAGGAATCTCAAGCTGTAACATTTCTGTAGGTGAAATGTAAATCACCAGGGTGTGAACAAGCTAACTAAAAGCAGGACAGAGAGTTCATGCACAGTACAGTGGAATATATTCACGCAGGAAGAGGCACGACTCACATCCACTGATCAAGTGAAAGCTGAGAATTCACAATGATGTGCACATCAACTGTGGAACTGTGCACATTCATTGACTTTATCCAACTCATACGTAACAAGTACTATAACTATAACTATAATGAGATGTGTGTAAGGCCAAGCAAGCTTATGGTCAATTCTAACATGGCTGCCTCTGTAGTGAGGAGACACTCCTGACGTACACATACAAGGCTGATCGCTGTAGAGTAATAACAGCTGGTGAAAGTTGATGATTACACACTGTAAAAAGAAACAAAAAATGGAACAATAACCTGTCTGCCAAGTCAAATTGTACACACTGTGCCTTTAACAGATAAAACACAGTGCTTCATTATGAGTCAACTCCTCACAGCACAGTCATGTCTCTCTGCAACACTCTGACGTTACATACTTATTACTGTCTTGGGAGGATGACAGCAGAGAGCTCGCAAACCTGCATGAAGGATGAATGATAATACAGCTCCCTTTCTATCTCCCCCAACCACACCCCCCCACCACCACCACCATCTTGACGTCACATGCAGGGACACGGTATCTAGGAGCTGGTAAAAATAGTGCTGCAGAGGTAGCACACATCAGGTTGTGATGTGCTGAGCAGATGAAGAGAGGAAATGGTGAGTAGCAATAAAGCAGATGGATTTGGCCTGGGTGGCTCCAGCTCCGGCGTATTTGTCATGTTGCTCTGTGCAGAGTCCTTGTCGAGGCCCCGGGATATGAAAGACACCGGGGCTGCTGTGTGTGTGTGTGTGTGTGTGTGTGTGTGTGTGTGTGTGTGTGTGTGTGTGTGTGTGTGTGTGTGTGTGTGTGTGTGTGTGTGTGTGTGTGAGAGTGTTAAAATGAGGATGGGAAATGGTGAAGCTGGCAGGCTCCTGTTCGGTAACTTAATCTCGCACTGAGTGTCAGGGGGTTGTTATTTTTACAGCAAGTGAAAACATGCTATCGGTGATTGATTGCTACAATGAGATAAGAGCCAGATATGAGCGCTCTCTATGTATCACATGGTATTTAAGCTGTTAGGAATGACAGATCAACAGATAAGGCGTGCAATGGGATGACATTCCCTATTTTAGAATGCAGAGGAATAATCATCACCTCCCATTCAAAATACACACTGGAATTGTATCTGCACTGAATGAATATGTAGCACACACATAAACAGATTTCCTCCGGTGAAGCCGAATGGAAATAAAACATGAAGTTAGATATTGCAAATGTCTTCGCGGAGGAAATCAGTTTCCTTCAAACTTAAACGGCGACAAACTGAATTCACTCGGGGAGAGATGCAATTTGTTCAGTCCATTTGTGCCGGATGAAAATGTCTGCACAACTGAGGATGGGTTATCATGGAATTTTGCTCATGGTCCCCAGAGGACTGATCCTGATGACTTTTATTCTATTTTTGTATTTTAAACATAAAACAGACCTCAGCTCTACTGCGAATTTAAAGGTACTGCGTGGAGGGTTTGCCGCAATCTAACAGTGAGGTTGCAGCTGGATATCTCTCATCTCACCTTCTCATTCAAGCACGTAGGAGGAGCCTAAAAGCTAAAGGTGTTTAGCTTGTCCATTCTGGGCAACTGTAAACACATGGTGCTGCAAAATGGCGGCCTCCAAAGAGAGGACCTACTCCTGATGTGAATACATAGGGCTCATAATAGTGGTTTGAATACAATCATATATATTCAGGTGATTATACAGTCGCTAATTTGCATTAATGGACACACCTGTCTATATTTAGCCACTTAGCTTGGCCTAGTGAAATGAAATGCCTGCCATACATCACAATGAATGTTCAGGTATTTGCTGAAGACAAGGAGTTAAAAAAATAATACAGAAGTCTATTTTAAGTAGGTCACATGTGACATTTTGGTATAAACATGTTGGAAAACAAGCTCCACAACTCAAAACAAGAAACATTTGCCTTGAAAGTGCAAATTTACATGCACACGTTCCCATAGTTACAGAGATGGGATGTAAGACCAAATGTGACCTACTTGTCCATAAATCTCAAAGTCACACTGTGCTTGAGTAATTGTACACAAACTAGTCGGTGATTCACACTACCGGCTTGCTTTCCCAGACATAGTTCATCTGCCGGGTCCACCGTGTGGACCCTTAGAACCAATTAGAGAACATTCCTCCTCTCTGATTTCTCAGATCACTCCGCTCCAATTTGCCTTGAGAAGACACTACATCCGAGGAAGGCGGTAATGAAGGAAAACAGACTTTTCCTCTGATTCACCATCTAGCTTAAAGGTTTTTCCTCACCGCTGATGAGGCGCTCGCCATACGAGGAGTCGATGATGATACAAACCGGCACGGTGAAACAGGATCAGGAGGAGTGCAACTCCCCACCCACCCCCAAAAAATAACATTGTAGGAGCAGAAACACAGAAAGTCACAATTCATGTTCACGCTCACCCATCGAGCGGCAAATTGTCACACACCATATCATGTGCTATCTCACACACAGACGCACCGCCGAGAAAGACAAATCATAATTGGGATGACTGAGGGCGAGCGTTGCCGACACTCAATCCGTGTAGTTTAATGGATGAAAACAGTGACGAACAAAGGCCTGTGGAGAGGAGCCGCTAATGGGCAAACAAGACGGGATGATTAATATATTAATGCACACAAACTAAATTGTGTTGTGACTGCTGAGGAGGCAGAAATCACACTTAGAGGAACGTTGGGTTGACATTGTGTCACTTTTCAGACCGAGGTAAAGACAGCGAGGTGGGAGAGTCGCCGGTGAGCACTTCACAACAGGTCAGTCTCATATACTAAATGCGGATATTTGCAAAGATGGGGTATTTTGTATGTTTACATTGAGTTGTTGCTGTTGTACTTTGATTTAATGCACATCAGATAAACACAGTATCAATCTGCTCCATTACTTAGGTTTGTTTATTTGTTCATGAGCCATAGCTAATCATGGTTGTGTTGATTTTGCAGGCCACAGTTTGCTTTGGATATCCAGGCTGTAATTTAATTACATTGCCTTCTAACGCAGTACAAAACAAAGTATATGGTAAAACCATCGTGTCATGTGCAAATTAACATGTTGAAAAAAGATGTGAATGTTGGAAGAAAACACTGCTTTATGGTGATTAAGGAATAGGCATGCAGAATCAGCACCATGGACAGCAACCAGTTGTCTCAGTCAGGCTGAGGGGGTTCAGCACCATGGACAGCGACCACCGGTACCGGTCAGGCTGAGGGGGTTCAGCACCATGGACAGCGACCACCTGTCTCAGTAAGGCTGAGGGGGATCAGCACCATGGACAGCAACCAGTTGTCTCAGTAAGGCTGAGGGGGATCAGCACGGTGGACAGACAGGTACTGATCTGTATATACTTACATAGGAGGCTTGGAGGGTGGTTAATAACATTGTTGAATCACTCTGTACATCCATTTCCAAAACATACATTTGATTTGGAGCAATTTGGTGTACACCTGACAATTACTACTTTATATTTTAATCACAAGATACATCAGGTACTCTCCACTTTAAACTCAAAGCCTGTGTGTGTGTGTGTGTGTGTGTGTGTGTGTGTGTGTGTGTGTGTGTGTGTGTGTGTGTGTGTGTGTGTGTGTGTGTGTGTGTGTGTGTGTGTTTGGCCAAACTGTGTAGGTGTGTATAATTATGTGACTCAGAGACGAGAAAGGGTAGAGATACCGCCGCAGACAATATAATTCTCTCTCTCTGCAGCTCCCCATCAGCTGCTCCAGCAAGAGGAGGAGGAGGAGGCAAGAGGGAAAGGTTACACCAGCAAAGGGTGGGTATTGAAATTCAAGACCACTTCACCTCGCCCAGGAGTGGCTGTCTGAAGATTAATGAGCTATTTGGGGGAGAGTTCAGCTATTTCACATGCACAGGGTCCACATTAGTGATATAATTAATTTTACAACACTGGGGTGTTGTCACCCCTGAGTAGCGTGCCATGTGCCCATGATAAGCAGTCTCTAATTAAACAATACCACCCAAAGATAAATAAATAAATAAATTGGGGGGCGGGGGATGGGGGGGGGGGATTTGACATTCAGAGTCTTGGGAGGAAAAGTCTTTCCTTACTGTGTACATTTTCTTCCATTTTTACATACTTCACTTTATCACCTAATTGTAAAGATATTGATTAATGTGTCCACACTGAAGCTTTAGGAAATTCCAAGTATGTCGATATTTGTGATACAAAGGCAAGGTATTCTGTAATGCCTCATTAGTCCCAGTGGTCCACCAGCAGGGGGCGGCGGCTCAGTCCAGTTTGTATTAATCAGTTTTGAGAATCCCACACATACACACACAAGTTCATATCAGGATTCCAATCACACCTGGAGGTGAGGTTAGAGCAGGCGCTGCGACACTTGATTTAGACAGTGTAGTTATTTACTGTCAGCTTCTCCAAATGTATTTGACTGACAAGTCACTGAAGCTTAGCTTGTCTCACTCAAGTGTAAAGAGTCTTGATGTGATGCTGTCGTCTCATGTTGGGGCACGAGACCGGAAGAAGTGACATGTGCAGCATGGGCACAGGGAAGTGTGGTGATCCCTGCATGTAACCTCCTGATGTCGTGACCCGAGCCACGGACGAGTGCAGCAAGATAAAGACGCAACAAAAGTAATAGAGACAGGAATAGAGAAAAAAAGAACTGACAACAGGTCTCTAAGCAACACTGGAAATCAAATGTCATTCAGCCCCTGACATGGGAAACGCCCACCCACACGCTCAGGCTGCAGACTCTCACACAAATATCTTGTTTAGAGCAAATACAACAAAAGGCACAAAAGCTCACGTCTTGCATCTTTTTCACAAAATTAAGATTCTTGTTTTGTTTTTTTTCCACATGGGGATTTTAGTATAAATGCAAATATCACACCAACTTCACACACACCTTTTCCTCCCCCTCCTCAGGTGTCAGTCGTCCCAGATCCACAGCTCCCACTCTCATGAATAGTGAGTGGGTTTTATGCTAATCTTCTCCCACATGTATGAACCATGCAGCACTGGTACTGTACTGTAGAACGAGAGCGAGCGAGCGAGCAAGAGAGAGAGAGAGAGGCTCACTGTTTCCATTCAGTTGCCGACTTGTGGTGATGCCCTGAGAGGAGCAGTCATCCAATAAAACGGCCGCTGCACCTCCGCAGCCTTAAATGCCATTTGTGACAACGTGCAAATAGGAAATAGAATTATTTATATTCTACAGGATTTTAGCCTAATGGAGTGTGTGTGTGTGTGTGTGTGTGTGTGTGTGTGTGTGTGTGTGTGTGTGTGTGTGTGTGTGTGTGTGTGTGTGTGTGTGTGTGCGCGTGTGGTGGCTGCCCTGCAGGGACAACATGTTAATTTGTTTGCGTAGAACACCATGCTGATTGTGTGATTTATGCTCCTGCACATTAGATGCTAAAATGGAACAAGCACTCACTTTACAAAAGAGCGGTTTATCAAAGCCTGTGTGATGATGTTCACACCAGCCTCATAAAGAAAGAATAAAAAACAATGAAACACAGCAGTAAATCTATAACTGCCTCTGCAGCCGGCTTATTTGGACTCAGGTCATGTTCTCATACTGATTTATTTCTTCTTCTTTTTTTTTATGTATGAAAGCAGCATCGAGGTTCTTTCCTGGTGTCCTGCTTGGCAGAGCTCATCAGAGAGTAGGCAGCAGAAAAAGATTGAATAAAATACAGGAAAATGTATTAAGAAGTGTTTAGTTTAAATGTTGCCTACCAACGTGCTGTGAACACGGGGTGTAAAACAGTGGAGCTGGTGCTGCTCCATGTCCGGGTGCAGATGGTTACACAGCAGTGATTTAACTGCCGCTTCTTCTTCTGCTTCTAATACCACTTTTGCATTTTTAATAATGATGACACACTGTTTGTAGGTTTTATCCCACTTGGTGGGAAATGGCTGCTGTAGGGGTAGACTGTAGCAATGTGTGTGTGTGTGTGTGTGTGTGTGTGTATACTTTGGGTGTATTCAGAGCTGTGAGGGGAACAGAACATCTGTGACATTTTTGTTTCGTTCTGCTTACCTCATCTGTGTCAGTGTTTACTTTTATAAACACAGGGTTCAGCATATGGAGGGTGTTTTGCATCACACATAGGTCTAAGCCAATCAGCTTCAAGTGCGCAAAACGGATGTCCTCAGATTGGCCAGCTGGCCCAGTCTCACATAACTGGTCAAGTGCTTGAAGTGTCCCTAACACTGATATGTCAAACCACAAAAATGGCTGGGGAGCATTTGAAACTTTGACTGAAAACATCTCCTACATAAACATCAACACAACCCAACACAGCGGGTGACTCCTCTAACCTTTTTAGTCTTTATCAGGCAGTTTTTCCATCTTATAGACACTTCGATATTAACTAAGCAAATACTAAAAACATTGAAACAACAACATTGACAACTTTTACTGATTTATAGATCAAACAAACTGCTCTGTGGTTCTCTCTGGAGCCTAAATGGTGGGGCATTGCACTCGACTCATGTAACATACATGCTGCCGTAGCAGGGGCAGGAGTTACAAGCTGTAAAAGCCCCCAAAACACAAATTAACTTCACTAAGCCACAGCACACAGCAGACTTAGCACACAGAGTTGATCTCAGTGTGGGGGTCTGAAAGCGAGGCTAAGCATGTGACAAGTTTGTCATTAAGAGCACGAACAGCTTTAGGATATTTTCCTATGCACTATGTTGTCATGTATGAAAGGAGGAAGCGGACCGCTCATTTACAGTGAGCAAATGACTTGAGCTGAATTAGCATATAAATTATTCTGTCCCGAGCGTTCTGATCCATGTAAGCGGCTGATCACTGTCACCGCTATAATCTGGATGTGTAAACAGAGCGAAACAGATGCCACTAGTCACCCATAGGGGGCAGAGAATGTCGTGGAGACGTGGACAAAGAAAGAGGTAAATTGACAAATGCTGCATATGTTTCTAACAAATCGGTTTTACATGCCTCCGCAACTACAACTTCACACTTAGGAGTAGCGGGCGGAGTCCATATTTATGTATTGGGCTGCTTTGAGACTCGAGTTGTGCTTGTCAAATCTGTGGCGGCGACGGGTGATGGGAGGAAAAATGAAACCAACACATTTTGCATCAAACGTCATGAATAATTTTGCATGAGGAAGTCTGTGCCAACACAGACTCACTGGAACATTTAAGACCCGTATCCTCTGTTGTTTTGTTCTTGATATGTTTTCGCCGCCACACGACACACGCCGTATTTGTTTTCTACGTGGATGTTTATTTATGAGACTGTAAAAAGTGTGTCCTCTGCGGAGTTGTATCTGTGAGCGGGGGAAACGCAATCGAGTCAGATAAATACGGAGGTATATGCGGTGATGGCGGTTCGATTCCGTCCACGTCGCAATATGCATGCATCAATACCCCGCTTTTATCAAGCGCCCGGAGAGCTAAACAAGCCTCCCCTGACAGCAAACCCAGCTCCCCTCCAAGACTGTCGCTTCCCCTCACCAGCTTGCCTGATAGGTAACACAGTCAAAATGGGCAGAAGTAATGGGAGACAACACAGGCGGTGGCGGTGCCAACAGCTCGCAGGCCCCTGCATGTAGCGAGCTGTGCCCATGCGACAGATGGATGTAGTCTCCTGACTGATTAATGTGCTCGCCGGCCCTGCGCTTCAGTGGCCGCCGCGATGAAGGAGTTCACAAGAGTGGGCTGGATATTTGTTCTGTCTCCAAAACAGGTGTTACACTTGTTTGCCACCACCAGCTCCCCCCCCCCCCCCCCTTCCGCCCCCCTCTCGTCGTTCCTGCAATGTTTGTGTAGCTGGATGATCTTCCCCCCCCCCGCTCCCCCCCCCCCCCACCATTCCGCCCCCCTCTCGTCGTTCCTGCAATGTTTGTGTAGCTGGATGATCCAACCAAGCATAGCCGACACGAAGGTCAACCAGACGTTATTCCCCCCCACTTCCAGAATACATAAATGATCCGAGTCGAAACCAGGCGCGTGCATAAATTCATCACGGAACGTAATGGAACGCCGCAATGGGGTGGAACAGGCGAAAACGCCGGGAGAGTCAAGGTCAATCTTATTTGTTGAACCTTTCAAGAGAACACAACGCTAAGTGCTTTTCACAGAGCCACAAATTGCATAAACAGCGCGTTAACCCATGTGGGTTACATTCAACAAATCACAACTTGAATTCATTGTACGTTTCTACAGCAGAGGAGTCAAGGGAGTCCTTCTGTTAAACTATGCAGTGTGTAAGATTTCCACCATTTTTGTCACTTTTTTTTTTTTCCATTACCCTATAATGAGCCCATTGATGTAGATTTACATGAGGAGGGGGTCCTCTCGACGGGGGCCGCCACAGTAGTAAAAACATGGTATAAAACAACACAGATGTAAAAACATTTGTTTTAATGACAACTGATGTCTACCATAGGTGCATTCGTATGTGGGCAAGGTGATGGATACAACATGGAACCTCACCACTGGAGGTCATCAAATCTTACACACTGCACCTATGAGGGTTCCCTTAAATTAGGTTTTTAATCTTGGCAGATAATCCGTTATATATTTCCTGTCTAATCTATGGAATAAATATTTCCTTTCTATGAAAACGTCTCTTCAATATGTGTAACTTTTAATATTTTGCTTGTTTTGTTTTTAGAGCAATTCCAAGTGACAAAAAGGACCAAATTCGTACACACTGCACATTTAAGCCACCGTATAAAAAAATAAAAAAAAGGGGGGGGGGAGTCAATATGCATCGTTTCTCGCCACTTCTCCATCACAGTATGGCGAGCTATACCCACTGAACCGACCAGGGTTGGTGGCCGTCAACGCCGGCAAGTGACAGAGAGGCTTATCTGTGGTGAGCCATATTTCCTCTGCCTCCCTGAAGATCTGGCCGGACACTCTGTGTTATCCCTCCCCACTGACAGACCTAATCTCCCACACACGGCACCTATATACTGTACTGTACTGTATGTCACGTCCAGTACTATACACTGTGAGCCATCCACCGTCCCCTAATGGCAACCCTGACAGTCGCCTTCCCAACTGGGACAACAACTGTAGTTTTTTTTGTTTTTTTTGTTCCAGAGCCCACCTAATACTCTGCTGACACAAATTCCCCGCTCCGCTACCCACCGACTCGCCAGGCTTGTTACATACATACATACATGCCCCCCCCCACCACCACCACCCCACAACCCTCATCTTTAAAGATCCCTTTCTTCGCATCCCCTTTGAGATTAGTGGCGGGTAAAGATGAAAAATTGCGTTTTCAGCACAGTGACATCTAATCTGTTTGGCGAGCTTTAATTTCCCCCGACGTCGTAAGTACTGGTGGGCCACGAGCTCGCGACAGACGCACTTTTTGTCAGAGGACGAGGATAATGCCATGGGAGAGTGTCGCAGAGTTCTTCTCATCTTTGATTCCATTTTCTTAGCCCAGAAAAAAAAAACTCACGGGTTTTGAAAATAAGGAGCACTTTCAGGATCCTCATTCTGAGTTTCTGTACAGACCAAAAACAGTACCGGTTAGACTTCTTTTGTGAGATTGAGGCAGTGACGAATTTCCTATTTTCATTTAAGGGTCTGCCATTTGAAACTAAGGAGACAGAAACCCACACAAAAGCCTGAGGTCAGTGGTTGCTCATCACAGAGAAATAAGAAGCACTGACACAACAGATAAGCTTATATTATCTAAATTGTTACATAGTTTGGGACCACTCCTAAGAATATGGCCTTATTAAAGGCAAATATGTAGGTACAAATCGAAATATATACAATGATGTCAAAATTGGTGAAACATTGTTTTAATCCAAAGATTGGAAGAAAGATGTTCAGATTTAGTATCAAGAAATTCATTAGGCTAAAGCACTTTCTACAAAATAAGAGATGTGTGAAAAGTGTCTAAAACCTGTTATCTCTGAGACAACCACCAGAGGGCTCTAAAATTCGGTATCCATTAGTTCTTCTTTAATTCAAAGTCATTTAACATTTATATACATAGTTTATTCATCAAAATTGATTTTTAGGTCAATTCCAATGTATCTAAAATACTATTGAATAGGGGCGGTTTGCAGGTGTAGCTGATCATACGTTCTCAATTAGGCTCCGCCCTTACATCTCCATATATGGCTACACCTGGTTTACAGAAAACAAACAAACCAAAATACTATGAGATGAAAAGCCAATCTCACAGCTTCAGAACTGGAGCTCACATACCAATGAGTGACAGGCCTTTGGCGCCCCCTCTGGTCAGAGATCCCTCGGGTCTGCAAAGCCCCTGACACATTATCTCCCTGCTGCATGCTGAGCTCAAACAGAATTAGCATGCGACAGCCTCCTGTGAAAGCGGAGCAGAAATTGAGGAATGTTTGTTTCTCTGCAAAACGAGAAACATTGCTTTTGCCGGTCTTCTTTTATTGAGCAGCGTATTAGTGCGGCAATGAAGACACTATGACTCTGAGTTTACTATTTGTCTTCACGGAATCGAGGCTATTTTTCATCCTGACAGGTGTAATGTGGCCATGTTATTGGCGTAACATACGAGTAGGTGGAGAGAGGGGGGGGGGGTAACACGGGGGAGCGGCTCGCTGGCCTCGACCTTCTCATGCAAAGAAGGAGCTACGCTGTTTGTACGTTTAAATTAAATTAGTGCGCTTGTCACTTTGACACGACGGTTCAGTCCCCCACTCCCCTCCGTCCCCGTTTGCCCCCGGGAGTCATCTTTCAATTTCACAAAATCAGAATTACGTTGTCAAATTGCCGCCTTGTCTCCAGATCCATCATTCTCTCCCTCACGTAGCGAGTGCCCACTGCACCTTTGTGGACGGACAGACTGAGTAATAGATTGATTTCAGGGTAGAAAAAAGGATGGGGGAAAGGGGGGGGGTCGGGGGGGGGGGGGAGCGGGGGGGGGGGGAGGGGGGGGGGGGGGTGAGAGAGGTAGTTGAGTGAATCAGATCTTCATTTTCTACCACTTTGACATGTGTCACACCGACTCCATAACAATGAGGACCTGCGGCGTTCACAGCCGGGCGTCTGTGATAGCTGCCCGATAAATATACTCAGGGGAGGAGGTTTTGGGAGGGGTGGAGGGAGGCGGTGTTGGGGGTGCACAGCAGGTTACGTTAAAGGCCAGTGCCACATCAAGTGGTCACATCAGCTCATCAGCGTGTCAGGGGCGATGACGACAGGCGCAGGACGCGCGGAACACTCTGAACTCCCACATGCGTCTTTAAATACATATGTTCTTAACATGTAAACACTGACCTGCTGCAAGGGTAACTGCTTCGGAACATGTGGCATGGGACAACACATGTATATGTAGACGTGGAAGAACAGGTGGCATTTACATATCACGTGTCATTACATAGCGCACAGAGACCACTACTGTTAACATCTCTACATTTCAACCTATAATGAAGTAAACTCAAAGTGTGCGGTAGATATTTAAAGGCCCAGTGTGTAAGATTTACGTGTTAACGATTAACTAATTCGAATATATTTTGATAAAAGAAAAAAGGGCACTCCATTCATCTGTTTACTTTGCAATGTTCTAACACTGGCCCACTTATATTTACATTGTGACCATATAGTGTTTATGGAGGCCACAGTGGTATTTATGAAAAATGTGTATTATTATCTATTCATTTATTTTATTTTATTTTACACAGTCTTTTACACAGTAGCCCAGAACTGACACATTTATTTAACTTTAATGATAATAGGGGAGATGGGAAATGAGCTAGTATCTTCACACATACCATTCAATTCCACCTCTGGATGTCTGGGGGGGGGGGGGGGGGGCCCACCCCCCGAAGGGGGGGGGGGTGTCAATCACCGGAATGAGTCAGGTACAGTTGTAGTCATTCATTTAGATCTTTTCATAGATTTAACAATAATCTGTAATGAATGAAAATGATTGTTGGTTACAGTGCTGCTTCACTCCAGGTTTAAAGTACATAAAATAATAATGATAATTCAGTGACCACCTGCTGTATTACCAATCATATTTGAGAGGTCCAGCTTTAAGGAAAAAAAGTTTTAAATTCCTCCAGTACAGCGAAAGTGGGAGCGACGTAATTGGCTCAGATTTCAGAAGACAACTCCTCACCATCTCGGCCCGTCTGTCAGCTGGCCGGAGACTGATGGCTGGTCTCTGATGTGGTGCAGAGCATTAACCATGTCATGCATTTGCACAGAGCGCCCCTCCATCACCTCCCTGAGCACTTAGCCTCTGCAGCGTGGGAAGACCCGGCTCATCCCGCCCCTGACGGCTTCCGACTATTAGGGTGATGCACTGCGGGCCATCCCTCATCCTACACAGGGATGGGTGATGGATCCCCACACTCCAGCCCCAGGCTCCAAATGGGCCTCCCTTGTTCGGAGGCCTAGGCGGAGCTGCGGACGGGTGATGGAGACTTATGAGGTCGAGCCTTTGCGTGACGGGTGAACGTCCCTGCTGACCGTCAGGGGTACAGGGTTGCACTATTTGCTTAAGGAAGGTTTTACGTTTTTTAATTTACGAGCGGTGGAACCAAGGGATACATTTTTTACGGTCGATATCCTGAGTAATAGATGTTGCAATAAAGGCCGCATTCATTTTAGATAAAGAGTTTTTTTTTAAATATTTTATGATGATAGGGAATGAAACCGTGTGACATACGGAGGAGAGCGAGGGATGGGAAGTCATGTAAGAGCAGACACCTCCTGAATTCAATGATCTGCTAATAAACAAAATGCTATTTATACTTTTAAATCTTTTTCTTTGCACTGATAAAAATTCAATTAAGTTGACTTTTACTTCCCACTGAAATCTGTAACAATAAGCAAAACATATTCCTGATAGTTAATCATTTTGGAGGGGAAAAAAGTGCAGAGTGCTAAGAAATAACCTTGTTAACAGCAAAACACAGAGTCCCTCTTTGATAATGGAAAATAAAAAAACACCACTCACTGAACTTACACACTGTGGCTGGGCTTGCATCCACATGCACACGCGGTAGATGCAGTATAATGAATAATCACAAAGTCATAATTACCTTCTAACAACCTTTTTCTCACTACAGTGCATCTTTGTGATTGAAGTCCACCCACATTGAGTTAATTGCATTTATTCCCCAATGCCACAAATATGCAATTAAAATGTAGCCCTGCAAAATCATCAATAACATAGCACGCAGTTAAAAATAGGGCCGGGGCTTTCCCCTCAACCAGTGCAAGCATAGGCTGTGATTCTGGCTTTGCGTTCTGCATATTTACACATTAAAATGCTTACATTGCATTATTATTAGAATTACCCTAATGATCTCGGTCTGTTTTAGAAATGGTTAGCTATAAAAGATCCAAATCAGAGAAGCTAGATCTTTGAAACTCCATGGATTTAATGGGCAAACCTGACATGTATATAGTATCATCTATTTAAACATTTCCTTCTATTTGCCTGTTCACCGAAGCCATGTTGCAAATTGAGTGAGTGTGTCATGCAGAATGGAGAATAAAGCCACTTTGCACTTTGTCGGACCTCAGAATGTCTCGACTCATTTCCCTTGAAACGAACAGATGCTCCACACGACGAGGCCGACTCAATCAGTCAAACTTCCAGGTGTTTGCTTACGTCACATGCCATTTCACTTGATTGCCGGCTGATTCATCGAGCTGTTTCCACCAGAATCATTGTGCATTCAATGCCGCCGGGGGCTCACTACAGGGCCGTGTCCCATACCCCAAAACTGACCCAAACGAATAACAAGGTAGGAACAAATATGAAACTTAAAATATAAACTATACAAGGTGAAACAGTATAATCTAAGGCAAGACAAAAAAAAAAATTACATTTATCTGTACACAAATAGATATACAAGTGATGATAATATGTGTCAATTGAGAGAAAGTAGAAAAGCTACAAAATACCACTTTAATCATAACTGTGCCTGTAAGAGGTGCATTTTTTTATATTTCTAATATATTATATTATATATTATATTTCAAATATCAGAAATGAAAGACTTTGCAAAAGCAGATACATTTTTTGTTGGACTGACCTGAACTGGGAGAGGGAGATGACTCTTTCTCCTGTCTTATGACACTCACCCAGGTGTTTTAATTAACCAGAGTCTGTACAAGTCTGTGTTTGCTATAGAACCAGGCTGACTTGTATTCCTGTGTACACTTTCAGTAAGTTAATGCTTGCGTCTGTGTGTGTACATCCTGTACTGAATCCGACAGTTCGAGCGCGAGTGCAGTACAGTGCACAGATTGAGCAGCCAGAGAGGCAGAAACTCTTAATAATGCAGCTAGTCGAGCAGGTCGGCCTCTTCTCCCTTTGCTCAGGCAGGTTGGGAGGAAAATGCTGATGATGCAATGTGCTGACCCAAATACTCTACCTGCTCCCAGCAGACTGAGCCAGCTGGGGCAATCTCAAGTCTCTCTCCTCCCCTCCTGCCTCCTTCTCCTTCATAAAGCCCCCTCACCCCCGCTTTTCATTTCCCTTTTGCTTACTTAAAAGGAAAAAAAGTCTCAGTGGTACCAATTCTCTCTTTAAGTCCACGGTCTTCTTTTTAGGGTCCCATTTCACTCACAATGCCCTCTCTTCAGAGTCTGGTTAGGAGGAAAACGCCCACTGAGTGAACGATAAGGCCACCGAGATAGACGGGAATCAAAAGCAAAGATGCTCTCTCATGGAGTGTGAAACGGAGCAGGAGACATAGAGGGCTGATGAAACCACTCACTGCTCGCTGACAGGGGGGAAAATTGTGCAAAAATAAATACATAAATAAAAGTATTGCAGATAAAATAAGAGCAGCCTTTTGATCAGCTACAGAAGAAAACACCAACCAACACGCTGCTCGACGGTGCTCTCACGCTGGTTAACTACAAATGTACCAGATGACCAATTTCTCGCTCCTTGCTCTCACCAGACAAGGCATATCAAAAAAAAGACACGGCCAAACATCCAGGCTTTTTATATCTCCAACGTGGAGTATGGAGCTGGAGCTGGAGCTGTACGAACACACACAGTACGATACCTGCAGTGGCTCATTATATGGCAGGCTTCGTACTGGTGGTAGCGATACTGGGGGCAGGGAGCACACTGGGGACTAAACGGTGCTAATCTGACTGTTGTCTACAGAGGGTCATACACGACAGAGAGGGGTCCGAGTCGAGTGACAAGACAGGGTCTGTTAAGGCAACACCTCAGGTCCGATATGTCAAGTTCAAGGCGAGTGACAAGTCAGTCAGGACAGGTCAAAGTCAAGTGTCGAGTTAATCATCGGGTCACAGGTCAGCCCAAAGAAGCCCCTGACAAGTGGAGTGTAGGGAGGGGAGCAAAAGGGAACTCGACACTCCTGATAGGGTCAGACACGTTGATTATCAAAGTAAAACTGGTGTTAGTATTTAATTTTAGTTACAGAGTGTAGGGTCGAGTGGCCACTAGTGGTGACATTGCATGTAATTTCACCTCACTTTGTTTGCAAGCTTGCTAGAGAACCGAAAACAGCTTTCAATTATTGTTAAAGGTGCAGTGTGTGATATTATGGTCATTTTATTTCACCTCTAAAAATATTTCCTCAATAACATACTAAATAACATCCTGACATTTCCTTTTTATAAATGTATAACTATCTGGATGTTTTCTCATTACCTTTACATGGGCCCATTAATGTAGATTTACATGAGGAGGGCATCCTCTTTACAGGGGCCGCCATGTATTTACAGGAGTAAAAGTGGACGTACTGAACATCGTTTAATGATAATGGAAGCCTATCATAGGTTCTCCTGTATGCTCAGATGGGTGAAGGCGAGGTGATGGATGCAACTTCACATCGACATGTCACCTTTAAATCTCACAGTTGTTTAATGTGTCCGATACGGGCTCATCCTAAACCTAACCTTTCTATTTGTACTTGAAGTGGTGGCTACAAGCCCGAGTCACACGGTGGTCCATTTGCAAATCATACGTCAAGACCAGAGCATTAGTCGCATGATGTGTTCGAATTTTAAGATCAGAGGCAATTCTGTCAAAACAAGATTTGAGTCCGCTCTCCAACTTTATCAAATGTTGAATCGCTGAAAGGAAAATCAATGTCAAGTCTGAGAGTGTTTAACATATCGAGAGTGAATCCCTTTGTCTTTCAGATCTCTGAACGACGGCCATTAAAATTCATAGGTACAGTGATGAAATATTCATAGGGAGAGAGGTTTGCATGTCACTGCTGGGATTCATCTTGTGTTCTTTGTTATGATGGGGGCTCCTGCAAAGTATAGACTCAATCGGCGACGAGACTTAATGTTTGCAATTAACTTTGCATCGAGTCAAAGCCAAGAATCAAATGCACAGATTGTATTAGTTGTGACATCGAGATGCAGCAAAGAGAAGTTCAAAGATTCCTGATTCTGCAAACAGAACATATAGAACATGTTATCAACAAAATTCAATTTGCTTACATATAAAGGAGCATCAAGAAGAAACCCAAATATGCAGCAAAATTACTCACTCAAGCATAAACAAAAAGTAAATAAATCACAACAATAGACCAGCCAGTAATTGGTTGCAGCAGCCTTGCAAGTGCACAAGGTGCGAGTGCAGGTCATTTGTTTACAGACTCCATTTCTGCTATATTGCTGCACCATGAGTGCCCAAGTCAACCACTTCACAACGACAATTGTCCTTTAAAAGCATGACCTGAATCACTTCACATCCCAGCCAGCAACAGGCTGACAGGGGATAACCAAATAAGTCAAGAAATGTCTTAAATTCTGCGCACTTATCGGCTGGTAAAAGTGATTGAAGAGAAATAAAGTCGCCTAATGCACCTTAAATGGCCCTGTGGTTTGGAAAGAAAGTGAATTATAACACCAATGATTCAGCTACAGCCTGTTTTGACTGACAAATAGTGCTCAAATCAAACTCTAAAAGAGCAGCGATGAAATTGCCTTGGGTGAAAGTATATATATATATTTTTTTTTTCTTTTCTTTTTCAAATATATCCGTGTCAGAATAACCCAACTCAAACTACACAGTGGAGATGATTCTGTGGCCACTGAATCAGTTGTGAAACTTGAATCCCCCTTTATTTTTTTGCACCCGGATCAGTGTGGTTTTTAGCGAGGGGGGCTTATGCGTATAATTACATAGACACACTTATTTTCTGCATGGCAGCCTTCCTGCCATAATAGCTCCTGTTTTCAGGGCGAAAGAGAAGAATGGGTATCAGGTAAATTGGAATTCTCTCATGTTTTTTATTAAGCCTGTGTCCAAAAAAATTACTTTTTCCCTTCTTCCTCGTTGGGGAAGGATGAGTGTGTAACCAAAATGGAGAAAGTTAACTGAAAAGGAGGAGGCACAGCATGGACCTCTTTATTTTTTCTTGGATGCTGCTCCAGTAGACTGCAGGTGATTCATAGTGTCATGCACCTCCCTGATAAATCCAGACTCAGACAACGTGGCACAATTAGCAAGTAGGTTAACAATGAATTATTTCAACATGCTGCTGTTAATGTCTCCATTTGCATATTTTATGCGACTGCAAACCTCTTGGTACCTCCTATACAGACTCGGTTTTACTCTGTACTATATTATGAAAGCACACGATGGATTTTAAGGTGTTAACATAGACTACTAATCCTTTCTTGGTCCACATGCATCCTCTGAGCACAAGAGCAAAGAGCGATATTAACACATTCATTGGGGGGTCGTGGTTTTCAGCTTATTATTCCATTATCGACCTTTATCTCAAATTTGCATCATGCTTTATTCTCTTTTCAGGGGTAATCGATGCTCGTCGGCCTGTTGAGTTTTAAAAGCGCTGATTGACGTTGATAAATGGAGGTGCAGGCGCGGAGAAGAGAAGCATGAAAAACCTGAGCAGAGTTGAGGTGGGACATGGAAATCATTACAACATCCATGAGGTGGCCAGATCTGGGAAAAAGGGGGTCAGTGATATAAGCTCTTCATTCGCCTGAGCCAAGAGTACAGAGGCAAGATGGAGGAGATCTGGGGAGAAAGAACTAATCTGCAAATATCGGGGAAAAAAATAAGATGAGAGCAGGTGGAAACAATACGTTTCTTTGCTCTCTGCACCTGAGACAATGCGCAGAACTTTCAGATTGGATCGTCACACTAACCTCTGAGCTGAGTGATGAAGATTCCACTCTACTCTCATCTGTGTGGCTCCACTCACGTCATATCCACAGAGGAGCGTGAGGGGTCAGGTGCTGTGCTACGTACAAGCTCAGTCTCCACAGCCATTAGCGCTTACTTACAAAGCCATTAATGTCCATTATCATAATTAGCTTCTCCAACTCACTGTCGACGCCACTTTAACTCCATCGGCAGAAGTTGCAGCGTGGAGTTCCCCTAGAACCCTCCACACCAGCCATTAGCGTGTTTTCCCCGCCTCAACGCCATTCGTTGCCTCCTGCTCTTCCACCTGACTGCCCTCACCACCCTTCCAGTATATTTTTTAATTTTTAATTTTTTTTTTAAAGAATACAACCTGGAGCCACCTCGCACATATGTTCACTTGCCACGCAAAAGGTGCGTCATTAAAATGCAAGTGCGTGTCATGAATTAGTAACAGAGTTCGCAGGAGCGGAGTGTGTCGGGTTCAGTAAGAATGTGGAGGACTTTTGCCTGGGTTGCGACAAGACCCCCCCCCCACCCATCCCCCCATCCCATCCCACGCTCCGAGTTCCTCATTTGGGTTTCATATATACCTGCAACTCAGCTCCCAAGAGGCTGCACTTTCCTACACAGCACAATTCTTCCCCCAAAGAAGAATTCACAAATGGACATTTCCAAGCGCTCACTGTCACCAGGACAAATGTGGACAATAAAAATCATGCATTTCCTTTCCTACTCTCTCACACAGTTCAATCCAAATGAATACATACAATATAACTTCCCATTATACAATCCCTCCTAGACCTCATTAGCGAATGGCTCTTTAGTGACGATGCATCCCACTTTTCCTATCCTGCACAGCGGACATCCGAAAGCAACGCTCCTTCCCTCGAGTTCCCTCGGTTCTATTTTTCCCCGCCCGCTGAATTCACCAAGCGCCATTGAAATTAAGGTCAAAGGTGGATAATGGGCAACAATCCAATTTCACAGCGCCTGCCCCTGACAGACACCGTGTGATCTTTGTTGGGGACCCCCTCCATCTCTCTCTGCCTCTCCTCATGAACTTAATCAAACTTTAATTATCCCTCTTGCTTTGGTGATAATTGGCAGAGGAGAGAAGGTCGGAACTCTGCTCCTGTAAGACATAAGGACCCTGAATGTACAGTATCCGCGCCTCATCGTAGGAGGGGGGGGGGACACGGCCACCATGGCAGAAAACCCCATGGGACCCTCTGTGTGTTCAGCTGGCTTCAATTACATTTAGAGGGAGAGGGTGTTAACCTGAATCTGTTCATTCCACCCTCCAAGTTCATTTCAAGCTTTTCTAAGTTACTATAAAAAAGTGAGGTGAGGAGTATTCAGCTCCAACATGCAACTTCACCACTAGATGGCACTAAACCCCTCTATTTGCTTCACATACATACTTAAGGTGAGATTTTGGTCATTTTTGTCACATAAATATTACGAAACAATTATATACCAATATCTTCATGAATTTCGACTGACCTAAGTGTTTTAATTTTTCCCATTACCCTTAAATGAAACTATTAATGTATATATCTATTTTGAGTTTGAATGACAACTGAAGTCGGTTCTCATGTATTCTCAGAAGGGAGAGGGTTTTGGTGATGAATAGAACATAAAACTTCACCTCTAGATGTCACCATATCTTACACACTGCAGCTTTAAATCCATTTCTTGTTTTCCACTAATGCTTCACTTCCTCTACTGTGCAGAATTCAAGCATTTCCACAAATGTGGTTTGGCAGAACTTCCAGTTTCTAAGCAATGAGAGCTCAGATTGTTGTCCTGCTGACTTCAGGATCATGAAATGTAACGAAAGAAAGGAAGGAGGCTGAAAGGTCTAAGAAGAGCCATGAGCGGAATAAGAGATGATCACCTGATGTGGTCAAAGCCTGCTGAGTGATAAAAAGCTTGCACTTGAGCACCTTCAAGCCACAAGGTCTCGACTCCATGTGTGATGTCGGCCCGAGCTAAACAAAATCAGAGAGAGAGAGAGAGAGAGAGTGAGAGAGAGAGAGAGAGAGAGAGCCAGCAGGCGCCTCCTCCAGTGCCTTTTATACATTAAAGGTTCAAGGCGAACCGAATGAAGTCTCTCAATATAAGACTGCAGTAAAAAGGGATCTCATGGAACTAAAAAAAATGGACCCATGTCCGCGATATGTGCACTATAGCGAGCACTCGTCAGATATATGACACAAGGCTGTGTTTTTAGAACCAAAAAGTCATAAAAAACAATTATGGTCTGAGCCTCTTTGACCCGATGGAGAAAATCCATGCCAACCCAATCTTGTTGTAGGTGTTATGATCTTCTGAATCGAACGCCCCAGTGAGATGAAATCAATGGAGTTACCCACTCCGCAGTCACATCAATCTGCCCGAGATAGTGCTCCATGTGGATTTCAGGGGGCCTTGCGGACCCCCGTCGGACGACTCGGGTCAAAAGCGTTAATGTGAAAAGTTGGAGGATAGCAACAGGACACGTTGGCTTCACGTCAGTGGGGGAGAGATTGGCAGCAGTAAGCAGCACTCTCCTTTGAAAAAGAATCAGGGGTGACTCACCTATTTCACCATTTTCTTGTCAAATGAAGCCTGTGTTGAATAAATGATGGTTTCCACAGACAGAAATAGAATTAAGAGAGTGCGGATGTTGCCGCGGTTGAAACCACAACACTAAACAAAGCAGCAGTCGATATGTTTCCGACATGCCGAGTCGTGATTGAGGCGAACATTTTCATTGATCCATTCTGTTATGTCTCTTGTCATTTTTCTGCCAAACCGCATATCCACTCATTGTTCCCCTGCCTTTATCTCTCCTTCTCTGGCACTGCACACTGGATGCTCTCATCCTATGATTTAATAGGACGTCATATGGCACACATACCCAGCAGTGCTCTATCTACTGGCTCTAGAATATATAAAAGGGAAGACTTGTGTTGTGTAAGGGATTTTGCTCAAAATATGAGCATATCCACTCTCTAGTACCCCTTTAACCTTGTATTTGTTGGGTATTTACACTTGCTCACACTGTACTTTTGTAATTATAAAAATACAAATGGAAATAATTCAATCTGTTTGGCACTTAACCAAACAAGGTCACAGAGTGCTTCTGCAGAATGTAGCAGGGACTTAGGAAAACATGTAATTACGTTTGGATTGTCCATTCTTGGTCATTCTGCTCTGATGTTGAATCTATTAATGATTGAGGGATTGGTCTGGTAAAACCTAAACACTTATATTTAACTATCTGCAAAGCCAAAAACAAATTAGCTCAAAATGAATGGCATTACCAGTATCTTATATTCATTAATGATCAAAATTGGCATCAGTATAGGCAAGTGGCAAGCTGGTGCATCCCCAGCCCACAAAACAGATTCTATTCATGCATTGTTGTCCATAATTGGAGTCTTTGCTGATTGTTCGGAAGCTAATCAGATTTCATGAAAAACATACTTGAACCAAGGAAAACTAGTTATGTAGAGTTCATCTAAGTGAAGCTTTTCATTCTGGATTATTGTTGCAAATGATCTTGACATGTGCGAGTTCATTCCACTCCGACTCTGACATGACTACATGAATGTTGAGAGGTTTTAAAGGCTCAAACTCCTCTAGTGGTTTATCCCGCTCCTCTTTATCCGTTCTTCAGTTGTCACATCACAAGCAGAAAAAAAGAAAGAAAAAATCACACACAAATCCATTTTGTCCGTGGACAGTGTCATTATAGCAGCTGTCTCGCCTGCGGCTTAGAGGCGGTAAAAATACAAGCACGAGTGCCCCAAATTTGATTCATTAAAGTAAATGTCATGCGTTGTAACCTTTCTTTGATTGCAGAGCATTGAGCTCCCAGAGACTTTCCGCCGATGCCGTCCGTCAGTGTGACTGTGGAAAAGAGGGTTTTGCTCAAAGACATATTGACAAGGTGAGCGGGACAAAGGAAGCAGGTGGAGGGGACTCTCGAGACCGTAGCATTCCGCTGAATTCCTGCTGCTCCTGTCGCTGCTGCCCTTGGACTGAAAAGAACTCGGAGCAAGAGAAAAGAAGGCCGTTTAATTGCTGACATCTGTGGCACTTTGAATGGCGCCCATTGATTGTAACGCTCTTGTGGTTGTTGGACATCTTACACATTGGATTGCGTGTACATTTGTTGCAATTACTCTGTCGAGAGCCCGGGTATTTAACAAAACTGCCCAGAGCACCAGAGGGGGAAAAGAGATTTTTGAAGTTCCCTCAGAGAGCACAACAAAGTTACCACCCAAGGACGCAGCATTAGCATTCAAGGATAACAGTTTGACACAGACCAGGCAGACCTGCCCCCTGCTGGGCGGGCGAAAAGGCAAAAAGAGGGGGGGGGGGGGGAGAAAAAGGGAAGGGGGGGGGGGGGGGGGGGTGGAGCCTTTGAAGCAGAGACCTCATGGACTTGTCAATAGCTCCTATTGACCCTTCCTGCTTCTATTTAATAAGGCTCCCCATTCCTTGATTTGCTGGGTGCTCATTGCTATGCCAGCTGTGCTGCAGCATGCTGTCATACTGCTGATGCGGAGTATTCCTGCATTGATTACACCTCTGGGATTAGCTCAAATGCAAATGTGGGTGTGTGCAAAGTGTGTGTGTGTGTGTGTGTGTGAGTACTGAGAATGGTATGGAGTGAGGAAAAACAATAGCCTGCACACGTCTTCTGCTGTACTTGGTGCATACTCATATACTGTGTACTTCCCTGTGTACTATGTACTTAACCTCTATCAACAGCTCCTGCATGTGCATGTGCAGACACCGAAGGGCGGTAATGATTCAACTTTTGTGCACTACAGACCAAAAGGCATCAGCCAGCACCTTTTAAATTAATCTGAATTCACGTGCAGGTAACTGACACTAGAGATTAGCAGGAATCTCATCAGGACCTATGACTACAGCTAAATGCATCAGCACTCATAAACTACAAATTTCAGCTACTGGCCACGAGAGGGTATCAGACGTAATCACCTCCAAGCTTAATAGAATATTAGCCTTTGATCATGTGAATGTGTTAAAGACTTGTATAAATAAGGGTTGAATGCTTTGAATGTAACATTTTAAAATTGGGGTAGCTTGATTCATTAGTGGAAATTAATTAGAAAATAATCCTCATAATGTTTTGATTTATGTAAAATCAACTTTCTATTAAAAATGTTGTTGTTATCCGAAGGGGAGGGTTACCATAAGGCTCCTAAATGTTGCTGTACGTGCTTGGGAAACAATGGAGTGGTAGGAGTTGGTTCAAGATGCAATACCACCATTAGATGTCACTAAATATCACATACAGTACCCTCAATATAGCATTGGATGCCCGTAATACCTATGCAGAGCACACAAGCACATTTCAATTCAAAACCATGAGAATCTAACTTAGCGCGTAGAAACAAGCACCGTCAGACAGAGCGAGATTAACATGGAGCACAGAATCAGTCCCATGTCTTGTAATTACACCCTGTGGATTCAAATGTGATTAGCCGTTCTGAATTGATCTCCATGAAAGTACCAGAGCGCTGATGCAGGAGTACAGTCAAGTATTTTGCTTTATCAAAGTAAACCCAATTTTGCTTTTGTGAATGGTGCATGTTCACAGATGTGAAGGTTAGTGCGGCGCAGCAGGCTGATTTAATCTTCCTGCCTTGTGTGTTTGATTCATTTTGCAGCCTCTGTGAACAGGGGATGCTCCTTTTGGGCGTTTGTGTTATCAACTGTTTGTTGAACGAGGTGTTCTCCCAACATGCACCTCCACCGTTGTGCTCTTGTAAAGGCAGGTAGAGACGAGAGTTTAATTTTCTGACCTCCTTTTTTCTCCCCTTTTGATACTATTTGGTTTGATGTTTGTGTGCCATTGGAAGTGCTCCGTTTTCATTATCACCTTTCCTCCTCAGCCTCCGTGGCTCAGTTTCAATGGAGGTTTTCACAACCTTGCTGGATTTTGCCTGAAGTGATAAAACAGTTTGCCAAAAACTGAGCAATATGAAAAAGAAATAAAAGATAGCTTCTTGAATAACCTGCTGGGCCGATCTACAACACCCCAACCAAATACACTGCCTAGAATGCAACACATAATCATATATCAGGTTTTTATTTTTTTTAAATTTTATTTTACACATTACTCTCTCATCTACATGTAATTTTCGAAAGAATATATTCATCATAAATAATGTATTGATACATTTTACAACTGGTCAATATTTGCCTTTAATTTGTTAATGTGTTGATATCTTGAAGTGAATATCATGAACAAAAACACAGCATATCCTACCTGTAATTATCTCCACCTCCTATACTGGTTCTTGGTTGTTGGTATATTCAATATTGTCATTTTCTGTCTTAGATTCAATTTCCATGTCTCATGAAAAGGCCAATTAAATTGAATACAAATATTAATCAAATACACTAACAGCAGTACAACATTCTGATAATCAAACTTTTTTTATAATACCCCATCCATTAAATAACATGGATACCATAGGTGCCATTTGTTCTGTGGTCTTTATGGTGCTGTAAAATACTGCTGTATAAATAACAAACACTACTATAACTAGACTGTATAATATTCAATTCCCCCATCACATTTTAGCAGTAATGTTTAAAAGGCCCCATGTGTGAAATTTAGTGGAAATTAATTCCATCACTATTGGCGGAAATGTTACTTGAAATAACTATAATGATGAGTGTGTAATCACTTGAAAGTATTTATTATTGTGTTCATTACCCTACAATGAGTCCTTTGTTCTTACGTGGGGGCCGGGTGCCTACTTTGAGGCCATCACATTGCACCACACACGATAACATGCTCCAAAGGGAAAGGATATTCAACTTCAAGATGTGACTCCACAACTAGATGTCGGTTCAGCCTACACTCTATCTTTAATGCCATTGGAAACAAAGTGATACGCTCCTTGTCTGTAATATTTATCAGGCACCAGGAATGACTGAGCCCACCTCCACATCACCCTCTGACTCACCCTCTGACAACCTCATCTTCCAAGTTATACTCTCAGGCCTATAAGGGGAATAGAAAAAAAAAGGTACACACACACACAGGACTATTCTTTATGTGTCATATTTTCAAAACTTCTCTAACTCGGAGGCTTTCAGATGGTTACACACATGCACACCAACATGAGCTCTTCGTCTGGAAATAGCAATGCGAGAGAGCCCTTTGGCTTCACCCCCCCCCCCTCGGGAGCGGCTCAGAGCCTCGGTGCCATATGGAGGTGGGTGTACTGTGTGTGGTGGGTGAGCATGGTGGAACGGAAACAATCCAGGTATGAAGGAGGTCACAATTATGCGTCAACCTCTCGGAGGGACGGGACGGGGCGTGGCGGGAGTTGTGGTTCAGCGTCTCAACAGCTGCATGACTGAGGTGGCGGGTGGGAGTGACGGATAGGAGGCAAGAGATGTGAAGCCAATGTGAAGTACAAGCATGTGTTAGCGACGTAATATAGAGAGAGGTATTTAAAGATGGACGTCGCGTCTGTGACGTCACCTGTTTCAGCGATGTTCGGTGGTTTTGTGGGAAATTGTGGGTGTGTCCCCTGTAGCCATCTTGCCAAACCCTAAATCCTCCTGGTTCCCAGTTCATTCAAAAACAGGCAAAGAGGCGGGCTTGCTATGAACTGCAAGTTTTTTCACTTCCTATTGTGCCTCATCCATCTGCACCAGAGGTTGCCTCTCAGTTTAGACCAGCATTTGAAACTGAACCAGTTGCATAGCTACTCAGCTCCGTCTCCATCAGGCCTATCAATGAAAATAGCCGCCCACCCGGAGTCAATTCAATCGGGGGTTTTGTCCCTTTAAGTGATTTCTTTTTTCCCCCGCTCCACTGCCGCCACACTGATTCCCATAGAGGGAATGGTTCAGTTTTCCTCTAAAACTACTGCAAGGTCTTGACCTCACTCTGTAATATGCGTTGAGATAAGATGTTTTTCCACGCTGAAAAAACGAAACCAGAGAGAATTGACTTTCAAAATAGAGGACTTGCTCATGGCGGTAAACTACCCTCATGAAAGATTTGTGACACACGAGTACAACTTTTCTGACCTTTAACCCTAAATCGGGTCATCTGCAAACCGCTCCGGTTGGAAACTTGTCTTGACATTGCTGATCTCAAAGCGGGCGGTGACACTGTTGAAACCAAAATGGCAGAAACAACAATATTCTTGTAAAATTGCAAAACTACAGTCTGTGTCGCTGCCGTTTTCAGCCACAATGCAGACTGCACAGTGAAACGGTATCCTGAAATGAACTTTTTATTTTCTTGTAGGTGGGTTAGACGGTGTTTACACAGGAGGTGTCACATCATCGGAGCAGCAAAAGCAGCAGCAGCATCAGTGCTCCATCTGTGTCGACACAGGATGCGTTCAGGCGCTGCATTAAGTTGTAGGTCACACACATTTTGGAAGCACTCAGAGCTCCAACACACCACCGCCGCAGAAAATGGATTTGAAGCAAAGAAAGCAAGCTTCTAGTTGTGTCCAACATGGTGCAAGTGAAACACAAGGTCTCACAACGACTAGACCTAAGATTTCCTAGCACGCTTAATGGTTCTGGTAACAGCACAGACTGTATTAGTTTTCAAACCCATTTGATCAGAGGACAGAAGAGGACAGAGACCTAGACAGGTCTAAATAAAAATGATAAAAAAATATTTCAGTATTCTAAAAACAGACATACAAGACTACAAGGTAAGGAAAGTGAAGCCAATGCAGATGTGCTACCGTTCTGTAAAAATAAAACCAGGAAGCATTTGTATTCGGGTTTATGTTTCAACCAGTAGTTTCAAGTACTGTACTGCCAGTAAACAATGGTCATATATAGAGGATAACTTACCACATGCAAGGAGGCCATGTTGCCAAAAGCTACTAATGTCCAATAGGTGAAACGTTAGGTGGACGTGGAGCATGCCCACTCTTTA
The DNA here is from genome assembly GCA_016785325.1 of Chascanopsetta lugubris. Classification (NCBI taxonomy): domain Eukaryota; kingdom Metazoa; phylum Chordata; class Actinopteri; order Pleuronectiformes; family Bothidae; genus Chascanopsetta; species Chascanopsetta lugubris. Next base: position 44,814 of record JAFBJT010111994.1, on the reverse strand, counting down.
AAAAAACAAGATGGTGGACAAAAAGCCAAACATAAGCTTTCAAGAACAGCTCCTCTAACAAATAGGTTTGACATGCTCAAGTCCATAGATTCATTATATTGGAAGTGCAACATACAGGAAGTGTAAAGTAAAGAGGGTAAACACTGGTACTGTATCTTCTGTGTTGTTTACAAGGTGCCATGTGGCCCAAAATACTTTTTCATGTAAGCTAACATTTAGAACTATACATGAAAAAGACTGAATAGTTCCTTTAATATGCATTATTGCTAGCATGAGGTCTTACATTTTGACCAATGATTGTATACACTATACTAAACACGCGATAGTCCTTCCTCAAAGGGGAAAACAAGGCAAATAGAAAATTGGTTCATGCACAAGCAAGGCAGATTTCATGAGAAAGAGCAAGGTCACACATCCAACACTGTATTTTATTTCTGTTTCATTCAACCCTCATTTAATCCAGTCATACCAGTCGAGACATATTTCTCATTTACATAGATCTGGTTGAGTTAACACATCCAAGTCTGGCAGTAACTTCAGATGCAGCAACTTCCTTAGAATATATACAGAGTAATAGCACATCAGTGTTTTTTTTTTTTTTTACCATGACTCCAGGACCTGATGTTCTATGGTCTCTGCTGTATTTCTGTCCTCTGACCTGTTGTTTCAGCTCGTTCCTCCACGTTCCGACAGCTTCTTGACTGAAAAATTAAGCCTTGAGCTTATACTCATAATAATAAGGTCATTCCTCCTTAAGTACTGAAAACATGCAAGGGCTAGCCTATTTATCTTAACTCCAAAATGAATGGGGATATCAGCAAATCGGTTTACAACCTCCCGTGCCTTTTTAATGAAATATGCCGCATAAATAAATAATAATAAAACAGAACCATGGCCTCAAATCATCACTATGTTTATGCCCAGCCTTAAATCTCCCCTTAAAAGTAATTTCCTTGCCTTCCTGAAGTTGGGGACAATCGTTTGAAATGCAGTAAGCAAGAGAAAGGGGGATCGTCTATGGAATTCCAATGTGGTGGAGGAAATATTTTATGATACAGCAGGTTGCTGCATGTTTCCTCTGCGTGGGTCCACAGGAGGAAGGTGTGTGTGCATGTGTTATATAACATAGATGTGACAATGCAGATGTTGTGCATTATGTAGATAGATTCTCCACTGTTGCACATACACGTTGTGTGGTGTGTCTTTGCACATATCTGAGCGCCTGTGTGCACAAGCTTGTACATGCATGTGCACGTCTTTGTGTGGTCGACACTGGGCAAGACAGATAACCACAGTTTGAGGTCACCTTGCTTGATGATTAAGGGGGTTTTCGCTCTTTGGATGTTTTTTTTCCATTTTTTTAAGAAGCCTGTTTGTCCTCAAAAGAGAAAAAAGAAGAAGAAGAGGAAGAAGCAGAGAAGTCTGTTTTATCAGTCACAGCCAGAAGTCCACATATTTTGCTATTTTCCACAGATTAGGCTTATTCACAAGGTTCTATAGGTGACTGCCTTTAAAGATAATAAAAGAGATTAGCATCACATTCAGAAATCCCTACCAGGGAGGAGGAGGGGGAAGTGTTTGAAATAAACAAAGCTCGAAAAAATTTCACAGTTTCTTCTTTCCTCTCCTTTCCATCGCTGAATGCTTTGGATTTGGCTTAACTTCTTAAACGTTAAGATCTCCTAATGCGTTTATTTCTTATTTCCAACATTCTGTTTGTCGGGGTCAGCCATGAGCGCAGGATGAAAACCAATAGCCATTGCGGACCAAATGACTCAAAACTATCTTGGAAAACACTCATCGTTACTGAAAAGCGTCCACACTCAATATTTGCTTGGAAGTGCAAAAAAATTATATTTATTGCAGGAATCGAATGAAAGAGGAAAAATTATAATAAGAGCGGAACAGGGGCTGTAAGGCTTGATTATTCCATTGGCCGTCAAATGAAAGCTCTTTTTCAGAGCTGTCATCCTTTGTCAGAGACTTTGGAGGCCCCAGGTGTCAGTTTACACTCGGAAATGACAATGTCTCACTGCCAATGCCCCTGCTCGCTCCGTGATATTATGACTAGCAGGCAAATCAGGATTTCTATAAATGGATGCAGATAAATTGGCCCAACATATAAATCCAATTCCAAAATGTCCAAAGCCAGACCAGATATTATGGCGCACAGGCCAAAACAATAACCCAGCCGCTTCTCCATCAAGTTCTTCATTTATTCACTTTGTCCTGT
>JAFBJT010111994.1:21831-42367 GCA_016785325.1 Chascanopsetta lugubris | reverse complement strand
TCCCTCCATCCCCCATCCCTTCATTGATCCATTCTACCCATCTGTCCATCCCTTTATTAATCCATTCATCCCTTCACCCACTCATCCATCCCTCCATCCACCCATTCCTCCATCCATCGTTCCATCCATCCCTGCTCCCATCCATCCATTCATTCATCTATCCCTCTATCATTCGCTCATCCAGCCATCCCTCCCTCCATTCATCTCTCCATCCATCAATCCATCCATGAACCCACCCATCCTTCACGCCCCTCATTCATCGATCCATCCCTCTCTCCCTCCATTGATCCATCCCTCTCTCCCTTCATTCATTCATCCATTCATTCATCCATCCAGCCAGCCAGCCGTCCATCCATCCCTACACCCGTCTATCCATTCATCTATCCCTTCATCCATTCATCCCTCCATCCATCAATCCATCCATGAACCCACCCATCCTTCACGCCCCTCATTCATCGATCCATCCCTCTCTCCCTCCATTCATTCATCCATTCATTCATTCATCCATCCATCCATCCATCCATCCATCCACCCCTCCCCCCATTCATCCATCCACCCCTCCATCCTTCCATCCATCCATCCAGCACACTGATAATCAGTCCTGATTTAACATGACCAAGGTAATCTCTGCTCGGCAGTGAATCCTGACATAATGATGCCTCGTATGAATCAGTCTCAATCTCACTAGTTTCTCCTCAGTGCTTTCTGAGCTCAGACCGTTGTTTCTAGTCCTGAGTAGAGAAGCCTCTGAAAAATGTTTTTCCTTTTTTCCTTTAAATGCTTGAAACACCCCGTGTTGTGTTTCTCTTGTCCCTGTTCAACAACATGCACAACAAAATATGCTTTGCGCATTACTCTCTATCTTTATCCAATTTTCTCTGTAGCCTTTTGAACACTGTTTACCCTCCGTATGCTCCCTCTATCTCATCTCCTTATTACCCTCCCTGCTTCTTCTGCTTTTCCTTCTCTTCTTCCTCTCGTTTGACAGGGTAAGCGCTGTTGGTAATTCATGCACTGTGGGGACTTAAGACAGGCCTGTGCGTGCACACACACAAACACACACACACATATTTATGCCGCTACAGACAAGGACACAAACCAGCAGGAGAGAGGTGATCGCTCCAGGCAGTAGTTTGTTAGCTACACATTACCTTGCTTGCACCCTAGGAGGTGTCTCACGGTGACAATATTTACATCCATCTCTTGATATAACTCTGGAAACTTTCACAGAGCATCAAATAAATCAAAAGTTTCACAGGTAGACTGTAGATTTCTTTTTTTCCGGATTAGCGGAAAACCCAACAAGTCATCGTAGGTTTAACTGCAACAGGCTCTGAGACAAACGAATAGATCTCGGGTGGGATCACAGGTATGGCATGACATCAGATGTATTCCTCGGTGCACGCGTCACACCATTCGACAGAAAGGCTGGTGGCAGAGGTAATGACTAATATGAGACAGCATGGAGCAATGAAAACGCAGTATCAAAGCTGTAGGGTGGGATACTCTCAGTTGCTAAGCCAGCATTACCAGCTGCACCTTTCATCAAGTGAATCTGAGAGGAGCAGAACGCACTGTTCCCATACTCGGATCAGAATAGCCTCTTCTATTTGTGTTCCGTTCTCGTACAACTGACTAAATCCACGTAGCCATATGTTTTTAAACCTACTTGGGGGAAAAAATAGTATTTTAGCAATTCACACAGATGGTTTTTACGCGTCACACTGGAATTAGACCGTCTCCCCAGCCTGGTGGAAGTGCTGAGTCAAATTTTAAGTGTGCACCTAACAAGCAGAGCTGGTGACAGTCCTGCACCCAGGTAACAATGCTGCAGTTTGTTTGTGCTGCAGTGCATCGTGTCACAATGATCTGGACCACAGGGAACCTTCAGGGAGTGCGGAAAATGCATCGTGGGTTAGGTGAAATAGATGTTGTCAACGAAAGGAAACTCTATTTTAATCACGCCTCAGGTAGTTAGACTTTGGTATATCATTTATTTGCAAATGAATAGGATGACTAACTTAGTGTCAGGGAATTTCCACGGCTGACTTTGTGTGCGTCTCTCTCTCTCTGCCTGAGCCATCTGACTTTCAAATGCAGCATGACTCATCATGGTGTAATGCAAGACTGTCCCCCTGTACCCTATAGGTTGTCTGTGCATGGAGCTTATTACGACCCATAGTTTTGTTTTATTGGAAGGCGACTTCCAGCGGTCAAAGTAATTATGATGGGAGCAAACAAGGCAAATAAGTGACACGGTTCGTATAAAGGCGGTGTAAAAGTCCGCAGGAGGAGATTGGGCTGGGATGAATCACGCCATCACACAGGAAGCGGCTATTCATTTGCACCTCTGACTTGGGCCGGTATTAAAAAGTCAATAAATCAATGGCATTTTGCTGGTATTGCCCATATTCACAAATCACAGTGTGCCTCATAGGCCTTAACAAGGTGCCATATCCTCTGCCCTTCCAATCAAAGTGCAGCTAAGAGGTTCTCTGTGAACTCAGGGGGCCGGTCTGGTTCTAATTTGAATGTGACTCAGCCTTATGCACAGAATGGGCTAAAAGCACCTGCATTCATTTTGTTGGCATTTGTGCAAGACCCACAACTTAAAGGTATAGCATGCAGGATTGTTCTTGAAAACTTGCATAGTCTCATAATCCCTCTCCATCTTTAATGAGCCACTTGAGGTGTGTAGTACTGTGTGTGTGTGTGTGTGTGTGTGTGTGTGTGTGTGTGTGTGTGTGTGTGTGTGTGTGTGTGTGTGTGTGTGTGTGTGTGTGTGAGTGTGAGTGTGTGTTTGTGTGTGTGTGTGTGTGTGTGTTTCTGCAGAGATGCCGCTCTCTGTAGTTTCTCATTTTGCGTATTGTTTGGCTGCATGTGAACAGGATGTTTCTGGTACCGTTTGGACAGGTGCTGCCGGTCTTTGGCCTAATTAGCTCGACAAAGTATTCTACAACAAATGCAACGTTCCCATTACAGCGTAAACAGAGTGACTTGCAGTCCGTGTTGCACACACACATGAGTTGTAGTATTGGTTGCTGTGTTTACAAACGCCATCCATCACATCCTGCAGACTGAACCATAACAACCATGCCAATGTAAAGGAAGCAAGGAAACCATGTGGGCAAGCACATTGTCAGTAAGTAGTACATGGTGGTTAGTAAACAGTAAATAGTGGAATCATAATAATCAGCCTTAATGAGACTTAATTTGAAAAAAGCTGTAAAGCAAGACCAACATATGAAGTGGGCGTGTCTTGTTAGAGGTATTCGTTGTCATGGCAACGCTCCACGCTGCAGATTGATACAAACGGCCCCGACCCACAGTTTCTCCGGGAGGGTAAACCCACAAACGGCTTGCACACTTGCATCACGTGTATCGGTGTTCATGCTACATGTACAACACGCATGTTAAAATCTCTGTGTCTGGGCAGGTGCACATATCTTTGACCAATTTGGGCAATTAGCCATCTCCAGTGTGCACATGCTTGATTAACACCTCTGTGTGTCTCACTCAAGTGAAATAGACCAAAATAAATGAAGGGAAGAAGTTGAATGCATTACGTGATAAATAAATCTCCATCAGCGTCATTGGGTTTCCAATTTAGTACTTCACTAATGGAATGTAATGAAGTGCATTATAATAACCGTGTATCCAGTCTCTTCATTTTCTACTGTCCTTAGATGAATTCCTCCTCGGGTCTGCGTTACTTTTTGAAGCGCTAGTTAATGGTTGGAATTCATTATATTGAGAGGCGTCGCCTAATGCTTTGTCCACTTACCATTTATACACATAAGAAGGACAGAATATGACAGTTGCATTAGATTGCATTAGGTAGAGCTAATGAGAAAGCATCTCGCTGCAGTGTCAGCTCCATGAACAAAGTACTGTACATTTGAGAAGTGTCATCACTAATTTATGAGATCCTTTATTTCAAGCGCAGGAGATGCGCTACTCCCAGTAATGAACATCAAAGATTGGCTCCTGTTGTAAATGGAGGTTTTTTATGATTTGTTCATCGCCATGGTGGCGATTTGAAGTTATGATATAACGAGTAGCACATGTTTGTACGGCTTGTATTTTATTCTTTGCTCCTCTGTGTTTGTAATGCTGCTCATTTCTCTAACACAAGGGCTCTAAGTGATGTCATCAATTAGACCTGAATGTGTTTGTACCGATCGTGAACCGCACAACTGAGTCAATGACATCTTCAATTAGACCTATAGGCCTTTTATCAACCGGCCGTGACACACACCTACACACACACACACACACACACGCACACACACAGTTCTTCACACTCAACAAACGCATTGCACATGTGCACACAGCAGCACATTCAACCCATTTACTCATCCACAAAGCATCATCCCCAAGAGGTCCTAACTAGCACCGTGGAGAAGTCCCTTATTACTCGGTATTGGTTATCGGGAAGCTAAATCTATCAATGGATCACATCTACACTTTGAAGAATTTCACGTACGCTCACATGCACACACACCGGCTACCAATTAACCATAGCATTGATTATACCCGGACGTGTCAGTGGCTGTCGGACACTCTTGGAAGCATCGGGGCGGCGCAGGAGTGCTCTGCGAAGCAGGAGGTGGTGGTTAGATTGAGTTGAAATGCAGCAGGAAATTAGTGCTGACGCACAAATCCTAAGCCCCACGTCAATGCAGGTGTCAGTGTGAAGTGGCGTTACCGTATCAATATCCTAAATGTTTGTACCAGATCTGATTAAACTACATCAGTGATTTATGACACCGTCGGCCAGGTCCAACACTCCTGATTATCGGGCAATGGAAGATTAGTGATGTGAATCTGGCGCCATTGTCATCAGTTAACCAGTTAGCTCATTGATTGGTTCTGCTGTATTCCAAAGAGGCTCACACCAATTCATTACTTTTCCTCGCATCAGTTCTTTTTCCCCATTTTGAACGGAACTATAGAAATGAACAAAATTGCAGTTGTGTGATAAGATACGGGTGGACGATTGATTCTAACCAACATTTCTGTATTCCTTCATTGTTTGTTTATTCATTCAAATAAAATCAATACGCCACAGCGTCCAAACACACCTGTGCAGTAAAGCCTTTAGTATTTACATCCCACATCGTCCGACGGCACTTAATACTGTACCTCTCACATCTAATGGTGTGTAACAGATTACGTACACATTGCTAAACACGCGTCTTAAGCACTCTGGTTACGCCTTATGCCAGACACGAGCAAACATATTTGAACACAGATGGTATGGCTCTCCCATCCCCCGCCCCTGTAACCTCAGACAGCCATTCATTTTCATCACACTTGACTGAATTAAAGAGACACGCTGTCGTGGTGATGACTTTGGAAACAGATACCGAGACCGAGAGAGAAGAAAAAAATCAATTTCCCTGGGAGCAGTAGTTCAATTCACATAACAGCTTATTTCATTAAATATTAGCAATATCATGCAAATGCGTTTCTTAGAACTATTGAAACCCTTCTATTAGAATTCACCGAATCATCTTGATAGAAAAATATAAAAATCTGGTGTCTTAGATGTGGTAAATGGTCATATCGTATGAATTTCATATTAGTTACATGTAATATGGACAGGAATTTAATAAGACCAAAAGGATTAATATGAAGATTGATATTTTCTAAATTGAAACCATTTTGAAAGCATTTTGACCAAATATTGAACCAATACATTGATCATTGAAATGTCTATATCTAGAATCTGAATCCCCCTTGCTTGCATAATGTATGATCAATATATTGACATACTTTCTATTGATGCCACTGCCACATTGGTAAAATAATGATTTTATTAATGTGTAAATATTATTAAACAGTCACAGAAGCTGCTGCTATGTATTTCTTTCCTTAGTTGAGGTGGTGGAATGAACTAAGTGATGGTGATTGGTGAGCAGCTGCTCACACACCAACACAAACACACACACACAGTTGCATCCAAGAATGTATTCTATTGTGTGCTCATTTCATTCATTAAACATATGCGATATTCAGATTTATCATAAATAATTTAACATACAGTTGAATTTAAAGGAAAGTAATGGAATAGTTACTTTCCCCAATGACCATTTACTTTTATAATGATGGAACTAAGTTACTAAATCAGTTACTATTGGGACATTTAACTAGTGACTTTTTCCAGTGACTTTGATGAAGAAAGCAGAGCCTGAGGACCCTCCCTTGTCGTTAAAGTCTCCTGCTTGGGAACTCTTCGGCTGCCCGCTTAAATATTGCATTGGAGAAAGACGAGGTGTCAAGTGAGCCTCCATTCTGGTGTCCGTTGTCAAGTGGGCCGCACGGTCAACTAAAGTGCGCGCCTATTCTAGCCTTCCTGGTAAAACATATTGCTCTGAAAAATTGACGTCTTTCAAAATAAGATGCTGAAATTGTTTCTTTTGCCAATAGAGTGGAATAATGAATAATTAAATATTAAATCATAAATCTTAATACACCTAATTTCAGGCTGGTTTACCGTAGCAATTTCAATTTAAAACTGAGGTACGTTCCGAACCGTGATTTTTGTGTATCGTTACGAATTATTTCACAATTGACACAAACAGTTGCAAGTGGAAGGATCGGCCATAAATGTTTGAACTCCTCATTAATTATGCACTACAATGTGTTTACATAAGCTTTACCTTCTAACCACGTTTACACTATTCTATATCAGAGTGTGTTCAGCGCTAACAAAACAATCGGATGTGTTCTTCCATCGTGCTCATATCGAACAAATGCCCGTGTGTATGAACGAGTTGCAGCTCCAATCAGCCGAGTCGAGTCGTATATCGAGTGTGTATCCGTGTGGCTCTGCTCCGATGTGTGTGACCAAGTAGTGCAGTCGCAGGTGTCCGGACGCAGCTCGTACGCACGAATAAAGACAGAAGGTAATTCACAGGACAAATGTTAAATGACCGCTCGTCCGTCCTCTCCGCTTTAGCGGATGTTTAAGTGACTCGTGTCGACGGAGTAAAGCTGTGCCCGGACTGATGTGAACCGAGTCGCTTCCTTGATATTCTGACGTCTCCGCAGCTGTGGAGCCGTCCCGTCTTTCTGGGTCATTTCTGTTTCACTCACCCTCCCAGTGGACCTCACGGAGACGGGGCCCTGCACGACAGACAGGAGCCAAGCCCATGACTTCTTCTGCCTCATCACACACATGCAGACACACACACGCACGCACACTTCTACAGACCAGCTGACACACAGGGATGTTATTCATAAGTTTCTGGGACAATGTCAACCCCGGTAGAGTTATGAACATGGTGCCTGTGCGGCTTCCATTCCCTCCGATGCCGCTTCCTTTCTGCTCTCGGCGTCACCTCCTCCTCTCTCCACAGATTCCTCTCCGTCACCTCTGTCAGCGGGCCTGTCTTCTCCGACAAAAGAACAACGTTTCAGAGCGGAAAAAGCTCGGCTACCTTATGCATTTTTGAGATACCACGTAAAATTGATTTTTCTCTTCACTTTTACAGGCACGCTTCTCGGCATCTCGCAGAGGGAGCGCTCAGATTTTTTTCTTTTTCTTAAATCCAGTTCCAAAAGAGATATGGACTCGTTCTATTATTATTATTTTTTTTCTTCCTTTGCTCATCTTGCTGGTGGCATCGTGCCACCTTTCACCTCCTCCTCCTGCTCCTCTTCCTCCCACCTCCTTCCCCCTGGGCATTCTGGGCCTGGAGGAGCAGAAGGTGACAGATGTACACTCTACCTGCCGCTCGCCCCTCTGACCTCCCCTCCCTCTACACTCCGCCCTCCCTGTCTTTTATTTCTTGCAAACTGACTCACTCCGCCTCCCGCCACTCTGCCTCCTTCCTGTCTCCTGCTCTGCCGTGCCAAGCTGTCTTACCGCGCACCTCCCTCCCTCTCCTCATCCATCCCTCTGCTGTCCTCAATCTCACTTTTCTGCCTTCTTCCTCTGACACGTAATATGATACGTATTGACTCTGCGTCTTGGTGCTGTAAGCTTCCCCACCACACAGACACATACACAAGCAGGGAACCGATAGTTTGACAGATGAACGTCTTGTACTTGTCTTCCTCCTACCTTTGCGCAATTTAGTCTTCTGTTATTCACTGGTGCTTGGATACAGGCTGTAGCCGTCCAGTGTGTGAGGTCTAAATGAAAGTATTCCCATTGTTTTGGGGACAGAATTGTAAGAATAATCATACTGATGTTCTGCTGAGTTTGGACCATAGACTATGGCTGTCAAACATATGGCCCGCTGGCCATAACCGGGACGCCAGAGGGTCCAATCCAGTCTGTGAAACGACTAGGCAAAGTGTAAAATTGACAGAAAAAGACATTGACTACAATGTTTCAATGAAAGTAATTCATTATTTCAAATGTCTCAACAGTTGTAGAATGGAATTCTTTGCACCAAAACAAAGGGAAACATTTGGAGTCATTTTAACAGTGTCTATGATTTTGCAGCCAGCCTCAAATGGCCACCCTGTGAACTGCACACTTTTACACTTCCATATTACACTTCTACCTAAACACCTTCTCTGTTAGACCCTTCTATATGTTTTCTTTTACGCTCGGAAGGGAGAGGAGAGGTGGGGTGAGGGGGTATTTCACTGTAAAATACCACCTTGCCACAGCCAGTCATAGCCACCAAACCCTACACACTGTCCCTTTAAGTCCTGACATAACTAAGCATTTATGCATGAACACACAACATGCACGTACCCCAGCTGTACATGCGCGCACACACACATGCACACTTGGCAGCCTCACCACTCTGCAGGGGTTCAAAACAACAGATGTACTTACTTTTTACCCTCGTCTCGCTCTCTCTTGGCTCCCGTCCTCATCACACACACACACGCATGCACGCAGGCACACACACACACACACACACGCACACACACACACACATTCCCCCTTGAAGAGGCTCAGCAGGTAGAGTGGCATCTGTACGCTCAACCTGACTCATGGATATTTCATGTTGTGGAGCGTCACTGGACCACGATGCACAGTTGTAGGTTGACAGACCCATGCTGTGCTGATCCATGGTGCACTGTACTGTATAGTACAGTACTGTGTATATATATATATATATATATATATATATATATATATATATATTTAATTTGGGTTGCCTGGGCTGTAGCTTCGAGAACTGAGTCATCGTATGTGTATCGCCACACGTACACACTACTATGCCATGACTAGAGCCTTGGGCAGGAGAGCTGGTGAGAGGAGGAAGGAGCGGGGCTTGGAAGTGATTATGCATCGGTAAGACAGAAATAAAAAGCTGAGGGTGGCGGTGTGATGAATACTCTACCCACCAAGGTGCTCTGAGGAACCCCTCTCAACTCCTTTCAACCCCCCCCCCCCCCCCCCCCCCCCCCCCCCCAAAAAAAAAACTATTAAATATGGAAAACATAGCTGGTAGATCAAGAGAGAAGGAAAGTGAAAAATGAAAGTGAGCAGAGATCGTAGTAATTAATTTAACATGTTGCCTTGATAAGCTGATCGTGCGGGTGGGAAATCTTTCAAACATGAGGATGAAAGATGGAGGAGGGATGTGCATGTTCCATAGTGGGAGGTCAGGTGACGGGATTTGCAGAGACAGGTCGAAAGATCTCGGAAGAGAAAAAGCGACAGAGAAATAGATGGTGAAACTTGTCCCATTCATCTCACCCTCACCCCCCCCCCCCCCCCCCCCCCCCCCCCCAATCCTCTTCCTCTGACTTCCCTTGTTTCCTCCACCCATGGACAAGACCCCGGGAAATACAGAGGGAGGGAGAATGACACGTCTTCCGTGTGCCACTTCACATTAAATGGGAGCAGACATGGCCAGTCAAACCCAGATAGCCCCAGGGAGGGAGATTGGCACAGTGTTCGGGAGACTTTTATTAAATATAGCCGCGCTGCCATATAGCTATCTGACTGCACTTAAAATAGAGCCTCAACTCGCTACTGCAGTGCTCTCGCTGGGAATGGGATATTATGGAAGTCCGCAGACCACAAAGCACCGGCACTTGAATACTGGCGCTCTATAAGCTCCGAGATAGAGGACGCAGGCAATTTGGAGCCGTATAGGAAATAAAACGCGGATATGATGAAGAGCAATGATCCACATGAATCCAAATCGCTGCCCACTGTGGGGAAGTTAATCACTAACGCTACTGTTGGTAATAAGACCTCATTTGTTCAGACTGAGCCTGCTATTATCTCACCAAAGCTTCGTTGAAGAATGAAAGGTTATGCGCGGCCGTGAGTCAAATCATTTGTGGCTACGGATATCGATACCCTCATCCTGTATTGATCACCGGCTGGAGTCTCACATTCACCAGGTTTCCCTCAGTGCCCACCATCGAGTGGGTCTCAGACCGAGGGGAGGAGTTTTGTGTTTGTTTTTTCTCACTTTGCTGGGAATGAGTCAAGACAAGAGTCTGATATTGTGATGATCAATTCGTTGTATTTGCACTGTATCCGGACCCACTGTCGTTATATTTTACAATGTTATTTAACTGATATTTGACGCTGTGAGTGACTGTGATGGATTTAACCTGCAGAAATGTCAAGCCGTGAAAATCAGCTACAACAGCCTGGAGGGTCTATGTTGAAAACTATAGATCCGAGGACAGACTCCACCAAATATCTGTATTTAGCAGTTTATTGTTATTTTACCTCGCGAAGGAACATTCTCCACTTTGTTCAAGAGACAAGAGACGTAATTCACCTTTTCACTGTCCCAATCTTTGGAACTGCACTGGTAGTGTTCACACAAATCCTAGCTTTTGCTACGTTTAGGACTTTCCTCAGTCGTCAGTCATACATGTATCATGAGGTTGGATTGTCTTGTATTCATTTTGACAGTATTGCTGTATTGTGATTGTATTATCTTTGCCCATGCCTGATGATTGTGTTTTATTGCAAATCTCCCAGCAGATGCCCCCCCCCCTCTGACTGTAGAATGTTTACCCACTGTATATCACTGTGGGTAACAAGAAGTCACTGCTGCAGCATTGATCTATTCTTCAATGCTCAGGTGAAAGGTGTAGTTGGTTTTTCCACCCAAAATGATTCCATTGTGTTTCGGCAAATATAAAAATGTGGGTCAAAAGTGATGTTCGCCCGGTGCTTTTGTCGTCATAGTTACAATAATAAGAGCCTGGTAGTTTTGCTGTTTGCCTTTTCAAATATAAAGAAGCTCAATTTGACATCTTCATAGTCTGCTTACGTAGTACAGAGTTGCGTCCATTGGAAATCTCATCAACACACACTAATTGTCACGCACCCTTGCATTATGCTCCACCGGACAGTTTCAAGAGAATGGGAGTTCACTTCATGTTTGAAAGCAGCTTGAGCATGTCGCTGTGGTCAGTTTTAATTTTGAAAGCAGTGCATCATTGGCTCGAGGGAGGACAGAACACAAATATCTAAAAATAGCGCTTGCAATTATTAGATGTGTTATATTCCCAGAGTATTGCCTCTTACAACCCACATTGTGACATACTGCAGCTCACACAGGGAAACATACGACAACCAAAGGCATGAAATGAGACACGCCACTTATCAAGTGAAAGCACAGCAGTGATTGTGCTTGTGTCAAAGAAGCACCGCACCTCCACCAGGAACAAGCTAATATTTATACTGCAAGAGGCAAGAATGGTGCTCTCCATATTCCATGCATACATATACTGCACACATAAATCTGCCTTGTATGGAGTGTGTGTGTGTGGTGTGTGGTGTGTGTGTGTGTGTGTGTGTGTGTGCTGGGAAAATGAGTGTCTCATCCCTTCACTCACTCAAATGAGATGAGCTCATCCATACTTACATGTTTACTACTGTATGTATGAGAGAGAGACAGAGAGAGAGAGAGAGAGAGAGAGGAGGGGTCCAGATAGAGAGAAATAGAGAGATAGGGAAAGAGAGATAGATAGAGAGAGAATGTTGAGGGGGGCCACAGAGAGAGAGGGGGGGCGGGGAAGAGAGAGAGGAGGTGGTGCACAGACAGAGAGAGAGAGAGAGAGAGAGAGGAAGCCCACGGAGTGAGAGAGAGAAAGTGAGGGATAGAACAAGAGAGAGAGACACAGACACAGAGGAGGGGGCCCATGCAGAGAGCGAGGGAGAGAGAGAGAGAGTCTTGAGATTCACACACAGGAATCCTCATGATAGCAACATCTGGACGGTGTATTTCTGTAAACTGTGTGAAAACACAACGTTCCTCGCGTGATCCAAGTTGAATCATTATCACCATGATAAGACATAACATCCTCTGAACATCAGGAGCCAGTCAGCAAACACCAGTGGAGCCACTGTCCAGGTTTCTTCATCACTTTGGTGAGAATTGACCACACAGATGATGCCCCCCCCCCCTCCTCCTCCTCCTCCTCGGTACCAGGCAGAGAGCCCGTGGTCCAGACAGCATTAAAAATGAAAGGCTCAAATGCAGCGGCCCCCGAGATGCTGCGCGCGGCGTTGAAGCCGTTCAATAATGTATCACGGTCGGGATATTTTCCTGACATCTGGTGCAAAGGGCTCATTTCCCCCATTTATACGAGTGGGGACGAATCAGACCGGAGGAGAGTCGCGTGGCATCTGTGTCAGCCGTTGTCGAGGTGAATTATTCTCTTGTATTTTGAATAGAATAATCTCAGCGCCGCGGCGGCGGCCGCGCGTACGGCCGTCACGCCGTATTAAAAAGCGCATTATGTTTTAATTGTATATTTTATTGGCTGCATTCGGCATAAATGGGCTCCATTACGTACTATAGGATGATATAAGGGCCAAAAATGTAACTGGATTATACTGATGGAAAGTGTGTGCAGTCAAAGCCACAAACAAAGCAAACTGGATCCGCCGCGCGAGCTGAGACGAGTTGTTTGTCAAGGTTGCAATTTAAGGCCCACATTATTTAACGTGTATATAAATGAACTGTGTGCTCAGTTTGATCAATGTGCTGCTCCTGGCCGCTCCCTCCCAGATAGAGAGGTGAAGTCGCTGTTTAATGCTGATGACCTTGCACTTCACCCTCCTCCTGAATAGGCGCCGTGCACTTTAACGGCACGGACACGGTTGGGAAATAATAGCGGAGCTGAGCCCTCGCTGTAAAGATGAAGAAAAGTAATGTAATGACTTTTGCCACACTTGTCAGGGAAGCAAATCTCACTTCACCATACATTTTTGGAATGAGCTTTATTATTAGTGGTATTGATTTGACCGCAGCGGAAACATTGCAGTGAATGTTGCCAATAAAGGACATGTATAGATGTATAATTCAGTGTCCTCTTGCACACATACAAACAAATGACCCAGCTCCATTCAAGCTGCGGAGTCTCTTTTCTATTTTCAAGTCAACTTTCCAGAAAAAGCTGAAGCGCAAACCTCCAGGGCTGACGAAAGGGGGGAAAACTTGTAGTTCACAGGGTGGCCACTTGAGGCTGCTCCAAAAGTGAGTCAATCCCCATAGACTCCCATGTGAAAATGAGACATGTTTAAAGCCTGGTACAAGCTTCGGTTTTGTTCTCAATCAGTCACATGTTTTCTCGTGACCAAAGACAAATTTTATTTGATTCTTCTATCGCTGTTTGAAATGGCATCGTCATCGTCCAGTCTATGATTGGATAGACATCTAATAGAATGTCTTGATGCAGAATTCCTCAGATCAATTTTCCGTGCACAAATAACACTAGCAATTTGTCATTGAGCCGACATAACCCACAGATAATCAACATTCAAATAAAGAATAAATCAAGGCCCCACTGGGCGTCCTCCATTCCAAAGTCCTCCAAGCCCAAGAGCTGAGCCCAGAAGTTGAGACAATCTCGCCCTCTCCATCACCTCCCCCCTCCCTCTTTCTCTCTCTCTCTCTCTCTCTCTCTCTCTCTCTCCTTCTCCCCCTCTCTCTCTGCCTCTCCCTCTCTCTCTCTCTGTGCCTCTCTGCCCAGTCTCAGAACAGCAATGCTTCCCAAACCCCAGTCAGAGCAAAGCACATCATAACACAGAGCAATAAAGACCAATTTGAAGCCCTGGAAAGATGAAAGTAAAAGCCATCGTAGATTAGAATGCAATCTGTCCCTAAACAGAGATTATGACTTGGCTGAATGTCTCCTAACTGGCGAGTCGAGTTCCACTCAGTGACCACAGACAGACACAAGGAATCATGGCTAATGATAAAGGACAGAACATGATCCCCGTTCAATCGGTGGGATGCAGACACAGATATACTTCTATTAAGTTAGTAAACCATCTATTTTGATAAGTCACCCACTGTGTTACTACTACTACTCCTACTACTACTACTGCTACTACTACTACTACTACTGCTGTGTTTCTGATCTGTGGTTGTTCAGCTGCAGGTGGGTCATCTTCCCTGCCGATGTGGTGCTAAAGCCAAATGTTGTATATTGTGTCTTATTGTCGTTTTATTGTAAGTGGGATAATAATTCATGCCATGAACATTGAAGACATGGAACTGAGAATTATGACCCCATGGACGTATTCACTGGTGTCATAAATAAAACCGGACGGGTCGTTTTGAGCAACTTCAGAGTCGCCCTCTGCTGGTCATTTAAGAAGGTTCACGTTTTAGTCAATGGCTGCAAGTTAGGAGTATTTTGACGATCAATTTGTTGATCGTCTTTTCAACTAATTGATTAGTTGGATAATACACATTTGACCTGTCAAAAACAACATGTGCTCCTGAACAACGCTTTCAAACAACATGCAGTATAAAACTAATTAGCATTTGCTGTTCTCACTTGAAGCGTGTGCACTGCTTGTAAACAGACCCAATCAGTTGATTTCAAAATAAGTTGCTGCATATGTTATGATTTATAATCAATAACTAACCTGTTGGCTGTTTCGGACCTAGTCCACATTTTCCTGTCTCTGCTGACCTGCAGTCCGTTTATCCATTTTATTACAAAACTGACAAAGCAAAGCTGACTCACTCTAATTAGATTCACTCTAGAAAAGAGCAGCAATAAGCAGCATTAACAACAATATACATACTTGAATACAGTCTGTGTTTGTGTGTGTGTGTGTATGGATGTGTATCGATCTAACTATTTCTTATGTTTTTTTTTTTATGGAGTCCGATGAATAATTCAGTGAAGTCTTTGCCTCTTTTGAATTAAAAAGCCACATTGAATCAAAAGAGCGAGGGCTTACTTTGATATAGATGGCTATAGTTAAGTGCCTGTATGGGTGGGCCATACATCAGCTGGGAGATAGAGCTCCTCTCTCCCTCCTGGAGAAAGCTGACAGAGTAAGCTTGATAGAGGTAACAGCCTCACTCGAGGGATAGATGACAATAACATCGCAGTGTGTGAATGTGGGCTGTGTGTGTGTGTGTGTGTGTGTGTGTGTGTGCGTGTGTGTGTGTGTTGGAGGGGTAACGGTGCCATTTGTCATAGCCATAGGATAATGGCACAGTCATACTTGCAGCAGAAATCTCACACATGCATCACCTATTATGACCTTTTGTAGAGCGGAACAGTGACACAACAAATATGCACAGACAAAGCAAGTTTAGACGTCACAGTATCAAAAACAATATTGGGTTCTTTAAAGGTGCCGTGTGTAAGATTTGGGTCATTCTTGGTCACGTCTTGATATATTACAAAACAATTACATATACATCCGTCTTCATGAATTTGATCTGAGGCCATATGTATCATCTGTATCCTACAGGGCTCCGCCATGTTTTTCTTGTTTGAGTGAAGTCTGAAGTCTACGGATACAACATGCAACTCCACCACTAGAGGTCACCAAATCTTACACACTGCACCTTTTAACAGAGAAAAAATGAAATGCAGCTGTATTTTTCATAAAGAAACGGATAAATGAGCCAATTCCTGGTGGAAAATGGCAGCTACCCTCATATTCTGGGTGTATTGTCTATACTAGGTTGTGTTAGTGGTGTTATGAAACAAGGCTCAGCTGTGTCACCACAAAGAAAAAGCTGGAACACACATTCAATGAGAAAGTTGGCTTTCCGTCTGTTGTCGGTGGAGTGGCTCCAGAACGCGTCTCCGCGCTGGCATCCCAACAAACCGTCACCGGGGCTGTGTGGAGAGAGGCGGCCGGGCTTGCAAATATTTATTGAACTGTTCAATGTCAATGTCAATGTCAGCTTCAACATTTGTGATTCGTTGTTGTGCCGTTGGTGCAGCCGCCGCTCGCGGTAAAGTGAGCCCTCAGCTGCAGGCCACATCAGACACAAATGGAGTCAGTTTCAATTCAAACTTCATCTGAGGGTGATGTTAAACAGGCTGCACACAGTGGACAGCTGCTATCTACACACAGGCATATGCAAAGGCACACACACCGCTTTGTCGGACGCTCGTACGTGTTTGTAGAACACACACACACGCGCGCGCGCGCACATGATCGTACGAGAGTATGCTGTGACTCTTGATCATTTACGCACATGGTGACATTGCTGAGTCATGCAGTGTGAACATCAGACTGGCTGGAAACAATGTCGATTGCCCCCTGGTGGCTTGCTGCGGTACTGGCCATCAATTCCACCTTCTCCGTGTTAGCGACTGGGACGTGGCACACACATCGAATACAGGTGTGATTTTAGGTCGTTGTTTTTTTTTTTCATAGCAATACTCCACTTTTGTTTATGTTTAAAGGTACAGTGTGTACGTTTCGTGTAAAAAGAATGAATGGTCTTTAAAATAATCCTGATGGTGTTTTCATTGAAGTTTAATCACACACATTGATGAACTGTTGTTTTTGTTTACTTGCACTCATTATGTGTCCTCCCTATAGAGGCCGCCATGTTTATACATCAGGATGGACACTATAAACCATCTGATGATGACTGAAGGTAAACATATGTTCCCCGATATGTTTGGAAGGGGAAACGGGTATTCAATTACAACATGCAATTCCACCACTAGATGTCATTAAGTCCTACACACTGCACCTTTAGGTCGTTATTTGATGAGAATAAGCACCGTGACTGACAACTGAGATCCACTTGATACAAGTCAAGGTCACAGGTTTTTCAAAATCCTGTCACTGAATGGACTCATAGCGCACGATCAGCAGATCTCCATTATATATATATGTATATATATGTAAATATATTTATATACAGCCGTGTACTCATCATCCACCTGCTCAATTGCTTTTCCTTGCTCCTATGTTCTCTCCTCCCTCCCCTTTAAAACACCCCGTCCCTCCATCCTCTCTACTTCCTGACCTCATGTCAGCTCCCCTTCTTATCAGCCGCCCTCGCTCCATCGGCTCATCTCCCTTTCCTCCCATCCCTCAGCCCAGCCCCTCCCCGTTCCCCCTCTGTCACCTCGCCGTGTCGCTGCCCCGGCCCCGGCTCTGCCAATCCCGCCCAGCCTGTCAGCGCTCCGCTGCGAATTTGCATCTAAACATTGCACCTGTTCGCTGGGTTACAATAACGTCATCGCTCCCCTGATCTCGCCTGAGCTCAACGGCAAACAGCCATCTAACCCAAAAAGATGTCTCCATAGAGACAGCACATATGCAGCATGTGCACACACACACGTACACACACACACACACACACACGTGGAAACACAAAGGCAGAGAACACACAGTGTGACTTTGATTAAATGTGTAAACAGTGATACAAAGTTAAATGACTGAAGTGTGTAATAATTACAGAGTGGCCATGTGAGGGACACACACACACACACACACACACACACACACACACACACACACACACACACATTGAAATGTGGTGTTTAGCTGTAGTTGGTAAACAGTGATGTGCCTCTGAAAAGGATAGAGTGTCAGCGAGGTGTCAGCGCAGCATGGCCGGCGCGTCAGTCAAAGCAAACAACGGCCCTGAGCTGTTTTAGTGGGCGCGTGTGTGTGTGTGTGTGTGTGTGTGTGTGTGTGTGTGTGTGTGTGTTGGGTTTGTCAGAGAGTGTGTGTGTCAGAGTGTGTGTATGTGTGTGTGTTTGTCCCTGAGCTGTCCCCCTTAGGAAGGGATGCCAGTCAGCATCCAGGCAAAGGAGGAGAGCAAATGAAATATTGATCTCTGATAAGACATGAAGTGCTGTGTCGATGGCGCCCCTGTGTTTGCGTTTGTGTGTATGTGTGTGTGTGTTTATGATCTGCGCTGACACACACACACACACACACACACACAAATCAGGATATGTAAAGTTCATGAGTCATAAATGTAGTCAACGGTAAACAAATGTGACACGATGCCCAAGGTCCAGTCTCTTGCTCTCTGGGATAAAGTCTTATCAAATTGTTTAACAGGGAAGGCAGATGCACATTTGCAAGTTAATGATGAACTTGAAATGGAGTTATATTCAAGATCTGTTAGTCATGTAACTGGTTGTGTTCAAAAAGTCGATTTTCTTTTGTTTTTAAGTTATGCTTTTGCTGTCCTGTCCTTTTATTGGCTTGTATTGGCATGCTTTGTATGTTGGACGTGTTTCTGGTTAAAATCCCAGCGTCTCATGACAGAGAGGACGCTCTTTGTCGCAGAGGCTCCACAAATTCCACCATGTGTTTTGATGTGACTTCCTGTTGGAGCTGTGAGTCTGATGTGGCATGTGTGTGGAACACTTGCTACCTCTGTGGGGAGATGCTGACAAGAGACGGGGCCAGCTGGCCAATCAGAGCAGTCTGGGCGCTCCGAGAGTGCGAGAGTGAGTGGGGGAGGGAGAGCAAGAGAGAGAGAGAGAGAGAGAGAGAGAGAGAGAGAGAGAACAGGAGCTGGGGCTGTGGACAGTGCAAGGAAACCGCCAGAACATCTGAAGCGGTCATTCTGTTCTATTCACGGCACTACTTAAAATGTTTGACCCCAAAAATGAGTAAAGTAGGTCTCTTTTAATTATCCCTTGATTTTGATTAACTAACTTTTACCATCATATCTATTAAGGGGGACGTGCAGTGTCATTTGCATCATTTGCGATCATATTTATATGTGAGTAACTACAGTACAGTGTGTGGTGCACCCAGTCATTAGCATCTCTCAAGGACAAAACACCCTGCACATTCTCCAGTTCATGTGGAAATGAGGAAGAAAAGTGTGTTCATCAGAAACATACAGTTCAGATCATTAGAACAAAGGCTTTTATTTGTAGTCGTGTCATCTTCTCCCACTTTTCTTTCTACCAGCACACATAGGGTCTTTTGGGGGTGCCAGTGTCAGGGCAAGTGAGTCAGCAACAGGGCCCAAGCGGGATTCGAGCCAGTGACCTTTGCTTCCAAATGCAACCACTCTAACCACTGAGCTACTGCCGCCGTTGAGTTTCATGTTTCCCAGTTATTTGCAAATTGTTTGTTTATTTGGACGAATGAGGAAAGAGTGTGGCAGCATGAGCATAACAACAATACGTAATTTAACCAAGTCGAACTGAAAATGAAATGAGTAAATCAACACTGTCACTGTCACTGTATTCAAACAAGGTTCAAAGTGATTTCAGCAGCTGCCATTTAAATCAAAATATTAAATGATAATAATAATCATTATAGACAGTCTACCTTGTACTTTATTAGCCTTAAACAATGAGAAATTACAATTATTTCAAGATTTCCACCAAACAAAGCAGCTGGAATGTCAGTGGGCAGAGCTACGTACCTGCACCAAGGCCAAACAATACCATATGTGACTTTCTGGTCCTCGGCAGCTCCTACAGCTGATGATGACCTTGGTTCTAACCATTCACTCGTGTATGGATTGAGGAATTCATTTGTTGTCCTCTCCCACGTTCTCATAAAAACACATATTGCCACATAAACCACGGACCAGACCATCTACCAGAGAAAATCTATATTTCAGACCCAAAACCACTGCAGAGCAATGGGGGGCCTGACCTTTACAGCCACTGTAAACCTTTCAAAGTGACCTTTTAATTATCAATGCAAATATATTTCAATATAAATCCATTCAAGAGTAGAATCATAAAAGATCAATCAGACTTTAAAATCTATACATCTGCTTTGGGTCCTGCATTAAGGAGAGTAAATTGAGGGTAGAGAAGAGAAGCTGCCAGCTGTACACACACACACACACACACACACACACACACTAATGGTCTGCAGCAGTGTACACACACACACACACACACACACACACACACACACAGAGGTGTGTACAGAATGGTTTGCACAAGTTTAAAAAGTAAAGTGAAGAAGAAGCCGGTTAAAAATAGTTTGCAGCAGCAGCAGCAGCAGCAGCGCTGAGTGTTATGGAGCTCCCTGCACTCTGTCTTCTCATCATCACTTCCAGAGGTTAAAGATAGTGTGTGTCAGTGTGTGTGTGTGTGTGTGTGTGTGTGCAACTCTCACACTCAGCCAGCTCATCATCACTTTGTGAGTGTTGTTGTGTGTTTGTGTGTGTGTGTGTGTGTGCGTGTGCGTGTGTGACGCAGCTCTGCTCTGTATTCATGTCTCGTGCTGATGGTGCTCTGAATGAATCTCACTCCAGCCTGCTGGGTAAAGGGGGGGGGAGAGAGAGAGAGGGAGAGAGAGAGAGAGAGGGAGAGGACAGAGGGAGGGGAGGGAGGGTTAGAGAGGGGGGGGGGCGGGGGGAGT